>JAOWCC010000936.1:28830926-28916390 GCA_030867875.1 Actinernus sp. WN-2022 | reverse complement strand
CTGCGAAT
This sequence comes from Actinernus sp. WN-2022, assembly GCA_030867875.1. NCBI lineage: Eukaryota > Metazoa > Cnidaria > Anthozoa > Actiniaria > Actinernidae > Actinernus > Actinernus sp. WN-2022. Next base: position 28,916,382 of record JAOWCC010000936.1, on the reverse strand, counting down.
ATTTTTAATATTAAAATGGAATAATTCTGCATGATTCTGATTCCCTGACTGTGTGGCCCTTAGGGGTGGACTGTGGAGCCAAACCAAATTGTGGGCAGGGGCGTTAAGCAATTAAGAATGGGAGCAGTGACAAGTTGCACTCATTACTAGTCTTTTTCCTTTAACTTTTACCTCAAAATGCAGGAAACACCCATTTCAAAGGATGATATTTTCAAAATGTCCGGGCCTTACACTAATACATCTCCAGTGCACTAGCTACGACTGATGTACATGTACTTATATATACATGTACGTACACTTCAGCTTACAATTAATGCAAAATTGTCTATATATGCCCCTGGCTGGCATGTGAAAAAGCTTAATAAAGAATTCACAATAAAAGTCAGAAAGGGGTACTTAAAATGCACTAATTTAATTACAAAATGTGCCTTTACCTGAGTATACCCAAATATATGTAGGTCCTTGTTGTTTTAATGTAAACGGAAACTAACCTTTGTTGGATACCATGCATATATGGCAATATGATGGTTGAAGACTATTCAACTTAACTATTCATTGAAAAACGATTATAACCAGAAGGTCACTTAAACTGAAATACTTTATAATAATACTAATTATAATATTGTTGGCCTCACTCTGAGCTTGAATTGGGCAGATCCATGAAAATAATACTTTTTTTGCAGAGCTCACACAGCTTAAAAAAATTTGAGCAGAGCTAAAAGGGCAAAACAATATTGTACACAAAACAATTACAACACCACCCCCCCCCCCCCCCCAATTTCTATAATAGTCCACCCTTATTTATACATGTACTTCAACTGTCACAAAACTGGTCATTACTTGTTCTTCTATGAATACACTTTAAAACATTTGCTGGAAGGAAAATAGTGACAAAGTAAAGGAAATGTGCAGTCTCATGATGTGCCAAATGCCAAACGCTCGGATATGGACTTTGCTCCGGGTCAAGAGGTCACTCTGTGTAAATTGTTATGTTCCGGTTTGCGTGACATGATCGTAACAGCTACAACTGCTTTATGTCCGAATGCGTTACCGTGCAACATGAGACATGCAAAAAATATAACTACTTGCTTTTAGTCTGCTAGAATACACACAAAAATTGAAAAAATTAATATTAGAAAGAGCGTTTGATATCTGAGCATCAGAAGGCGATCCGGAAGTTGATTTTGATACGCGACCTGACACGGCAATAGTAGGAAGTGGAGCATTCAATGTCCCACCCCTTTATCCTTCCTTGTTCGCTGTACATAATGATACGAATAATGTTTGCGTTTGAACTAGGAAAGAAATTATAAGTTCGCCTTGGAAACATCTGAAATTGGGTCAATGTAGGATAAACATGCAATGAAGCACAACAATTGAATTTTAATAGCTCCAACATTTCCTCGAATCGCATGCACCATACATTATGTCACATTCATGCATATTTTATTTTAAACTGAGCAGAACCGAAAATTTATAACTACTGACAGGAGTGGCAATCTGTATTGTTTTAAACAGCGAATGCGGTAAATTTTGGCACTCCTAGGTTATCAGTATCACAACTGTTATTTTATTAAAATTTGGTATACCGCGCTATAAACTATTTCACACCCGACACGTACCGCTCTCCGATGGGATAAAAAATTCAGCTACTCGATCGTGATAACTGATATTGGCCGCAGTTTCTCTTTCGACAGAACAGTATAGATATCAGCCGTATGAGTTAGTGTCCCAATATATAAAACTAGAAAGGAAGAACTCAATACTTCGAACTTTTCAAACCATTTTAAAGGAAGTAGAAATAATCTAAAAGGTTTTGAATCTACTTCCAACACAGACGTCCCTAAATAAGAACACTTCGGTCTTCACGTGGAAAGACATTATAGCTTTTAAAGTTTGTCAATGACCAAAGAAGGAAATGTAAAATACAGAAACTCAAGTCTATTAAATACCTACTTCAATTTTTGCTTGGCCGAGAGAACACCTCTTTGGAACACCTCTTCAACCAGCAACTAGACTGGTCTAATTCTCGGAAATCGTGCCTGTCACATCGCGACCAATCAAAACTTGAGTTATTTTTAGGGACTTTGATCGATCGGGATCAGACAAGCTCACGCTGTCATGGTCGGAGCGGTTTTCATATGAACTGACGATACTCGCGCATGTGTGGGATGGTGAAAATTAAAATATTGAGAAGCATCGAGGGTAGGAGATTAAAGTGCCTATGAACAATATAGGTTTCTGTTACATCAAGTGAATAGTAGAATGGTACAATATATACAGGTTTGAATGCTGTGCCAATTACTTATAGAGGTTTTAATTTCCTAAATGCTAATTACATGATGTCAAGGGAGGCCAAACAATTTGTTACAATTAAAAACATTTTTCTAATTATTAGTGTTATCAGGCGCCGATCCAGACCGGTTTACACCGGTTTACGGAAACCGGTCAAAATTTCCAGATTTTTTTAGTAACCTTATTAAACATTCGATTAAAACTCTCTTTGAGGGGGGGGGGGGGGGTTCAGTAAAATTTCCAATTTTGGAGTTTGAGTTGGGAAGTCGGAATCCGGTCAGATTTTTTTCTGGATCCGCGCCTGGTTATATGGCCATGGTTGAAATAAAATGATGTTACAAATTTGATTTCCTATATCAGCAGAAACGCCCATTCGCAACAACTAAGGAATGATTGCAAATACCTCCCATGACGTCATGTAATTAACTCAGCAACACAAGCAACATATATTTTACCATTCTGCTATTCACTTGATTTAGAATTGATATCTAAACTAAAAAAATTGGGTTCATGGGCGCTTTAACCGTGTACAGTAACAATAACTAATTGACATAAGTAAATGACTTAATATACCGGTAATTATCAGTCTCACTCTTTCTCCTATTTACTTATATAGACAGTCCTATATGTAAACTATTTTCTCGTTATTACTCCTTTTTAACTCGTGGATGCGAGCAAGCGCACAACACGAGTTATTAGGGTTGGTGCTCCGACATAATTTATTCATCGTGTTATGGTGTGTACTTCGTTTTTTCTGTGTACATCGGGACTCTCCGATGGTGTTTTGGTATATACTTCACGGTAGTATTCCTTTCCATATATAGTCTCCCTGCATAATCATTTTCTCTACTGTTTTACAGTATTATGCAGGGAGACTATATGGAACGGAGTGTACGTATACCAGCATTTTGCTAGCTCAGCTGAACAGAATGGCGTGAGTGTAGATAGAGATGGCCAGACGTCCCGAAATAAGACACTTCGTGTCTTCACGCGTGGAAAGACATTATAGCTTTTCAAGTTTGGCAAAAATTCATATGCTATGACCAAAGAAGGAAATGTAAAATACAGAAACTCAAGTCTAATACCTACTTCAATTTTTGCTTGGCCGAGAGAACACCTCTATAGAACACCTCTTCAACCAGCAACTAGACTGGTCTAATTCTCGGAAATCGTGCCTGTCACATCGCGACCAATCAAAACTTGCGTTATTTTTAGGGACTGTGATCGATCGGGATCAGACTTCTTCCCGGAAAAAACCTCATGAGTGTCATGCCTGTCATGGTCGGAGCGGTTTTCATATGAACTGACGAACCTCGCGCATATGTGGGATGGTGAAAAGTAAAATATTGAGAAGCATCGAGGGTAGGAGATTAAAGTGCCTATGAACAATATAGGTTTCTGTTACATCAAGTGAATAGTAGAATGGTACAATATATACTGGTTTGAATGCTGTGCCAATTACTTATATAGGTTTTAATTTCCTAAATGCTAATTACATGACGTCAAGGGAGGCAAAACATTTTTTTACAATTAAACAATTTTTTTAAATTATTAGTGTTATATGGCCATGGTTGAAATAAAATGATGTTAGAAATTTGTTTTCCTATATCAGCAGAAACGCCCATTCGCACACACTAAGAAGTCATTGCAGATACCTCCCATCACGTCATGTAATTAGCATTTTGGATATTAGAACCTCCTTAACTCAGCAACACAGCATTCAAAAGCAACATATATTTTACCATTCTACTATTCACTTGATTTAGAATTGATATCTAAACTAAAAAAATTGGGTTCATGGGCACTTTAACCGTGTACAGTAACAATAACTAATTGACATAGGTAAATATCTTAATATACCGGTAATTATCAGTCCCAATCTTTCTCCTATTTACTTATATATACAGTCCTATATGTAAACTATGTTCTCGTTATTACTCCTTTTTAACTCGTGGATGCGCTCAAGCGCACAACACGAGTTATTAGGGTTGGTGCTCCGAGCTAATTTATTCATCGTGTTATGGTGTGTACTTCGTTTTTTCTGTGTACATCGGGACTCTCCGATGGTGTTTTTTGTATATACTTCATGGTAGTATTCCGTTCCATATATAGTCTCCCTGCATAATCATTTTCTCTACTGTTTTACAGTATTATGCAGGGAGACTATATGGAACGGAGTGTATACCAGCATTTTGCTAGCTCAGCTGAACAGAATGGCGTGAGTGTAGATAGAGATGGCCAGACGTCCCGAAATAAGACACTTCGGTCTTCACGTGGAAAGACATTATAGCTTTTAAAGTTTGTCACAAATTCATATGCTATGACCCAAAGAAGGAAATGTAAAATACAGAAAACTTAAGTCTAATGCCTACTTCTATTTTTGCTTGGCCGAGAGAACACCTCCTTATGGAACACCTCTTCAACAAGCAACTAGACTGGTCTAATTCTCGGAAATCGTGCCTGTCACATCGCGACCAATCGAAACTTGCGTTATTTTTAGGGACTGTGATCGATCATGATCAGACTTGTTGAAGTTGAACAGCCACCGACAGTACTATGACATATATAGTGTAACTCAGACAATGCAAAGTCGGAAGTCCAAGTATCCTTCCACGGTTTTACAGACGTTCGGTATGGAAATTCGACTGGGGGCAGAAACTTTCCCTCCAATTAAAGTCTGTAAAATGTTTCGAGTTTGCGGGCCTATAACTTTGCTCCTATTCAAGATATAACTCTCAAATTTGGGATTTTGACTAACTTCGAGGTGCTCTTTTCAGCAGTATCGACGGCCTTTGCTGTTATACGTATATATCAAAAGTTCAAAAAAAAACGTGGAAGGTTCTATTATTTAGCAGGGGCGTAGCTACCTGTACGCCAGGTACGCAGGTGCGTACCTGAAAAAAGTCAAAGGGTAAAAAAAAATTGATAATGAAAATAAAATTAAATGCTGTCTAAGAATCGTCCGAGCTAACATGCGGATCGACCAGTAGGAAGCCTGCTCGTAGACACGTGATATGCTTACTTTCATTTCCAAGATGGCGGCGTCCAGAAGTAGTCGTCAAGTAGTGTGTTGGATGAATAGAAAATATATCACGGATTATTTTATTGTATCACAGAGCAGAATGAACATGAGGAAAAAACCCCGGAAGAAACATGTGTGTAGCAGTTTTGTACTCTATTAAGAAAAAATCTCACTGTGTAAGTATTCACTAGAGACAACAAACACAGTCGTCACGCACGAGCAATTAACCAGTTGACTTGACTCGGTCAGACTGATGACACAAACGCTCATATTATTTCATCATATGTCTGTGATATGTCTGTGATGTCAGTCGGAGATTTCTCTTCAAGAAAACAGTAAGGTTCGTCAGGTTACTATTAAAAAGCAACTTGTTCTTTTGCAGCTGTCAGTCAGTGCTCAACTGATGCACTACGGTCTGATACGCCAAGTGAAATGTTATGTAGCGCATTGATGCATGTTGACATCGATAGTAGAGTTGGTAAATTTGTAACATTTACAACATTTAAAAAGATTGTGCGCATAGAGACCGCGCAGTTGTGAATAAAAGACAGATGTCATTGACTTTGTGTAGCGTGGTTACGGGGGTGGGGTGAGGGGGGGGGGGGGGGGGGGGGGGGGCGTGGTGGTGTAAAAAAATTGAACTTATTTGATGAATTGTGTGTACCTCTAAAAAAAACCTGGCTATGCCCCCGTTTAGTGCTTCACTTTTGACTCCCGACCTTCTCATTTTCGATTTTCCACTTTCGGGTCTCCGCTCAGAGTATAGTATACTCAGTCCCTCTGACAACGGTCAATGTAGTCTTCAGTGTTGTTCCAGTGCTCGCTATTAGTTCCATTGGACTACTGGCTGTTATACATGTTAGAGGTCTCATTCACCAGTAGCCCGGCACTAATCCAGCAAGCCGACCTCTTGCTGGCACTGTGGGTGGTCACGGCCAGGGGTTTATTGCGTCCACAGTGGTTCTTTTACGTCCCCAATATTTGGAGACGGGACCGCCATTTACGTGGTCATCCGAGCCACGGCGAAGGTCTGACCATTTGCAGATGTTAGAGCAAAGGCAGCACCTTCTCCTCAGTTATTTTTAAGACCCTGAGTGTTGGTCCGACCGGGGTTTGAACCCACGATCTCCCGCACAACAGACCGGCGCTCTAACAACTGAGCTATCCGGGAGGCGAACTCCCTTGCCATGCCAGCTGTTGTTTGTATAAAGCGTTGCCGTAATTTTTCAAAGTTTTCTTGGTGGGAACCCACTACCATGTCTGTCCAAGTTTGAACTGTCTGGCATTAGATACGAGGGAGATATGGGCATGTACTTAAAAACACGTTATCCGATGACGTCATTATTACGTCATCACTAAGTGATTTGTGGGGACCCAATACTATGCCTCTCCAAGTTTGAACTGAGTGCCTGGCATTAGAAACGAGGGAGATATTGGCATGTACTTAAAATCACGTGACCGATTACGTCATCGATACGTCATCACCCCTAAGCAGTAACACAACTAACACCACTGACACATGCCCTCTCGAGGGACCCATTTTGGGGTAGGAGGATTATGGCGTACCATCCCCGCCAAAATTCATGGTTTGAATTCGAAGTTCTTCACATGAATTTTACACTCAAGTAGACTATTTCATATTGTTATTTTGTATTTTATAAGCTTTATCAAGGTTTCAACATACGTGTTTTATATTTGTCGTTCAAGTTTTACATTCGAGATTGTCACTGTTCATTCTAAACTCTACGTCATACATTCGTCGTTCGAGTTTCACATTACAAAGTCGATGACTTTTATTTTCAACTCGACGTTTTGAATTGAACTTCACGCTTCAGTAACTTCCCGGTTGACCTTGGGAACCTCGTACCCAGAACTCCTCGGTAGTCATCCTTGGAGTTGTTAGGTCTGGTAAGAAACGCAGGCGCTACGCAGGCGCAGATGTGACAGGAACAACACACGTGCTTGATCTGTGTTCTACTGACTATGGAACCCGTTAAGAATACGAAAGCTGCCCTTCGCCGTGTTGCAGATAGCCTGCTTTCAGCGGAGAAAGCGGCGAACTGCAAGAGGTTTGTTGTCGAGTTCTCTTTTGCAAGTTCGTAAACCGTAAATACCATGCTCTTTCCATAGCGCCAGAAGATCTTTACTTAGAAGTAGGCTCTGCTATAGCTTCCTCCTTCTCCGTTTTCAAAGTTCGCCTTCGCCTTTACCCTCCTTCGTCTTTACCTTGGTTCCAAAGGTTTTCTAGAGAGAACACAGCTGCTCGCTTCTTTCTCCGCGGCTGGGTAAAGGTACTTTGAAAACGGAGCAGGAGGAAGCTATACAGAGCCTAGGCTTCTAGGTAAAGATGTTCTGGCTGTGCTTTCGACAGGCTTTGGACAGAGTATGATATTTACGGTAAAGAGAACTCGACAACAAACCGTGATTTAATTCGCCACTGAAAAGTACTATTGTCGACCAAATTGCAGAGATGCAATCCGGCTATTGACTTCACGGCCGTTGAACTTAGTAGCGATGTACAGTAGAGGAAATAATCAGAAATCCGCCTCAAACATTTATGCAACGGTCGTCCATTTCTTTCGGCAAACATGCACTAAGCGGATGGACTTCGACTCCTCAGAGAAAGACTGAGCTTCTCGTTTCTACTCTTCTCGTTAGAGTTGACGATCACAACCTTTACCTGTGTACTTTGCACTCGTAGTTTGTTTGTCCACAAGTTCTTCAATATCGAGTTCTGACAAAACATTGTCTCTAAACGAAGCACTATGCTACTATAATCATCCTCCTGTTGGCAGTTATCGAGTCGTTGAATTGTTTCTTGAACTACGGAGAATACAAACTCTGCCGCCATTTTGTGATCGACTGACTGTTGCGCCTGCGTTGTTTATGTCAGCGGTTCCCAAGGTCAACTGGGAAGTTACTGAAGCGTGAAGTTCAATTCAAAACGTCGAGTTGAAAATAAAAGTCGTCGACTTTGTAATGTGAAACTCGAACGACGAATGCATGACGTGGAGTTTAGAATGAACAGTGACAATCTCGAATGTAAAACTTGAACGACAAATATAAAACACGTATGTTGAAACCTTGATCAAGCTTATAAAATACAAAATAACAATATGAAATATTCTACTAGAGTGTAAAATTCATGTGAAGAACTTCGAATTCAAACCATGAATTTTGGCGGGGATGGTACGCCATAGAGGATGGGGCCTGCTGCCAGCCATCTCCTCTGGAGAGAAAACTCAATATAAAGAAATAATTTGTTCTTAAATACCTTCAAAACTAAAAGGCATAATCTAGAAACGAATGCACTGCATGTTTTGTCTTACGTTATCATTTCATTTTCTGTGTTAAAATTACCACTACGTCCCCCAGAATGGAAAATAGATGGTCGAAAATGGGGGATGGGGGTGGTACCCTGCGCTGACAGCTCTGTCTGTTGACAAAAATGGTTCCCTATCTGGGGCATGTTGTTTGACCTGCTCCCTAAGTGATTGCTAGGGATTCACTACCATGTCTGTCCAGGTTTGAAGTGTCTGGCTTTAGAAATGAAGGAGATATGGACATGTACTTAAAATCACGTGACCGATGACGTCATCGTTACGTCATCACCACTAAGTGATCGATAGGGATCCACTACCATGTCTGTCCAGGTTTGAAGTGTCTGGCATTAGATGGGCACCGTCAATACATCTTCTCCAGCATGACAAAATATTTTCGAAACCTGGGACGGTCATTCGGAAAGTCAACGGCGAGTCGTCGGGTCACGGAAAAAAACGACGAATAAATGATCTTGTATCCACCTAAACCCAATAACTTGTTCTGAACATGCGTGCATCCACGAGTTAAATTACTATTGTGTGTGGAATAAACGACCTATTCATAGCTTGATTACGTCTAGAACCTTCGCTTGATAATGGCTAATTATGTTGTCGCATGCAGTCTAAGTAGTTCTGGAACTTCCAATCTGTACTAGGATTGTGTGACAAAGTTATTATTAATTAGTGTAGCTAAATCCAATTGATCTTTAAATCAAAATGCCCCGATGAACTTTGAAATCACATATCGAAGAGGTTAACACGAGTTTTTATCCGTTCCACATCGGCGCAGAATTGAGTTTTTGGGAATCTAACGCTAGCCAAATGTAACTTGCAAACGTTTTATCAAATATAAACAGTGCATGACCCAGAGGTCAACTGGCTGGAAGATCAAAGAAAATACATGGTTTTTTTGAACAGGCTTATTATTTTTCTCACTGGTATTCTTGAAGGTTCTCTATCACGATTTCTAACTGCAGACAATCTTGATTTGTGCCTCCTACTCCTAGATTGATCAGTATTCAATCCTTTACTAGATAACAATACAGTGCTATTTACCGTATCATTTCTCGAACTATCACATTATTGTTATTCTGTTTATTACTAATCATTTCCATTAGCTTTTGTATGGCTTTCTTTAGCTTTGCTTTCCTCACTTTCCAAAATCTTGACTTTCATTCCCCAGTGGGCAGGGGCGATATCGATGTTAGTTAACATCTTCTTGTCGTTCAACTGAACTTTAAGCTTATATATATTTACCCTGACGAGTAAGAGTAAAGAGTGCAGGACGTTCTATCTCTGAGCCTAGGGATGTATTATGAACGTGCCATGATACTCGGGGAGCTAGCTTTGTCGCGAAAACAGTTCAGTGTATATTACCATCTCTATCTCTGTTGCATCCAAAACGTTCCCAAAACTGCCAACACAGTACATTCAAGACATTAAATTCTGCTTAGCTAAGCAAACGCGCTTTTAAATTTCCGGGCTTCTCTCGTAAATACAAAACGCGACCAAAATGTCTGTTTTTTAACAATATAGTTGTAGTGATAAATTAATCATAAGGCATTTCGGAATAATAATTACCTTTGACAACACGGCCAAATCCTTTCGAAGCGTCTTTCCGATGAACCTAAAACTTGGACTCATGCCATAAACTCCGTCAATACATCTTCGGAACATCGAAGACTATTCGGACAACCAACGGAGAGTCCCCGATGTACACAGAAAAAAACGAACTACACACCATAAAACGATGAATAAATTAGCTCGGAGCACAAACCCTAATAACTCGTGTTCTGCGCTTGTGCGCATCCACGAGTTAAAAATGAGCCAGTTAGGGGGATTGTCTTGCAGAAAGTCGACTGTATTGCCTCGAGTACACTAGTGAGAGAAACCTAGTGAGAAGCCAGAAGGTCTTATGTTTTTTAACTGCTTTTGTTGTGCATTTTGTTGTACTCGTATCACTTCACCTCTTACTGTGTCTCTTTTACCATATATTCACTCATGATATTTACATGCTCTGCTCTTTTTGTCTTGCAGAAAATCGACTTTACTGCCTCGAGACAAACGAAACAAAACAATGAACGACATTTCTCAAGTTCAGATGTCAATTGTACATGCAATAGCAGATCAATCTACATATATCCTAATCTGTATCTTTTGCATTATTACATCCAATAAATGTTTCCGTCACATGATATCCTTCCTTCTAAATAATTCCAAACGCATACAACAAAAGGCAGCACTCACTACCTTTTTGCAGCCGCAGCGAGCGAGCCTGAAGCGAGCGAGCAAGGCAGCAGTACTTATTGCTTCGCAGCGAGCGAGCCTGAAGCGAGCGAGCAAGGCAGCAGTACTTATTGCTTCGCAGCGAGCGAGCCTCAAGCGAGTGAGCAAGGCAGCAGTACTTATTGCTTCGCAGCGAGCGAGCCTCAAGCGAGTGAGCAAGGCAGCAGTATACTTATTGCTTCGCAGCGAGCGAGCCTGAAGCGAGTGAGCAAGGCAGCAGTACTTATTGCTTCGCAGCGAGCGAAGCGAGCGGTGCAGCAATCAATAATTTGGACAAAATCTTGCAACGGTTCATTGCGTTAATTCGTTGTTTCGACCACAATCCCTTGCATGGCCAACTACAATGCGCTCCTCCCCTCCCTACAGGAGTTTTTGCCGCCACTGATACGATTCTGAAGGGCAAGATCCGCGCGTCATTGATAGACTATTATTGCGCTCTACTTCAGGCTAATTCTGATCGTCTTCGTTAGTGAGTGGATGGGTGACCGCCAAGGAAAGTGGTAAGTAAGTGGTACAGTAAGGTAAGTAGTCAGGGGGGCAAGGGAAAAAAGGGAATGGAAGAGGCTGGCATTTTTTTTTTGCAGGGGAGGGGTGGGTAATTATTATTTTTTTGAAACAAAATAACCAGTTTTGAAAATTTGAACTGGTTTAAAAAATTGAACTAGTTTAAAAATTTTGAACCAAAAACAATTTTCAACCACAACATATACGTTTCACCTTATCCACGGATGCTTCAAGATATGGTTGGGGAGTTGGGGGGGTGTCATGCATTCGACGTCAGGGGTAAAATCCTATGGGGATTATTGGAATGCGCTCCAAATGGGCTTAAATATTCCCACCAAGGAAATGTTGACTATTTCTAATGCTATAGAAGCAGCGCCAGAACATGTCCGGTATTGCCGTGTGGATATACAAGTTGACAGCCAAGTAGCGATTGACACCTATAAAGGTTAAGGAAGCAAAAAATCTCCTCAATTAACATGGGCGACAAAGGAACTGTACCGGAATGTGGCAGTCGAAATTTGCAACTAGAACTATTTCATGTTTCATCGAATCAGAATAAGGCTGACGGCCCCTGTAGGCGTCTTTCTATCTCAGATGCTACTCTTTTTCCGAAGGTGTGGAGGTTGAATGAACATACATTTGGTGGTCCATCTGGACATACGTTTGATCTGATGGTATTAGATTGTAAAGCACAATTAAACAGAATTCGAAGGGGAACCCCTTTACCACATTTCACTCCTGGTTCTAGCCCGCAGTCTAAGGGTGTGAACTTGTTTGCTCAGGCTATTATTGGTGTTGGTGATGAGATGTCAAGCCGTACGTATTTCCGCCGTTTTGTTTCATTGCTCCCATGTTGATATTCCTATCTCAATTTCACATTCCGTTCACGATTGCGGTCCCGGAACTTTACCCACGGCAGTTCTGGTGGCCGATGCTTATGGGTACTTCATCAGAAATAATCTGTTTGGGTTTTGAAGGCGACTGCGATGCCTTGCGATCCCCGTCTAAGTCGGGATAAGTGCCACGTCCCTGCCCTGTTAAGCTTTTGGTGTGCAGAGTTGCAAGATTCTGAGTGCTTAGTTTGTAACCAATTCATCTAAATTAAACATTCATGTCTCTATTCATACTACGTAGCCATTGCCAAGAATCCCAAAGTTGTATCAACCCTAGGCCTCGATTACGTGCCCATGAAAACGATGCCAGTATCCAAATGACGAGGGTTTTAGATTTTGTCAAAGTTGTGGTTATAGAAGGAAGATAGTATCAGTGGACAAGACAGTCTGAAACTCAGACATTTAGTAGATGAAGAAAAGATCGCAGATCGTGTTAAAGAGTTGGCCCATGCATGCACATAGTAGCACTCGTTAGGCAAAACAGAATACTGCACTGGAGTTAGAATTCTCCGCTCAGTTTTTGTTATCATTAACTTGTCCGAAACGTTTAGGTTCCGCCTTTACCTAGCGACGTCATAGCATTTCTAGTTTGGAAAGATCAGGAGGGTAGAACTGTAATTCATAAGCCGGATTGTAAGTTTGTTTTAGACCAAAAGGGAAGTCAATGCTCTTGCCCTTAACGATTAGCATTTGGAACAGTGGGTTCTTTAATCGGGAAACTTAGAGCAATTTTCGCTCAGAATGGTAGAGGAACGGACTGATATACTTTATAGCGTTACGGAATGTACATAAGTGGGTGCAGAATGTTGTTATGTAATCCCGTTGGGATACCGTTGAGGGTGTATAAAGAGGAGTGATTAATATGGAAGAATCAATCGAAGGCGTTTCTCTACTTTAATATCTAATTTCTTTAGGAAATATGTTAAGAATAGAAGAAATTTACTGACTATACTATGTATACGAAGTCCAAGGATTACGGCAAAGCTGACACAACGTAGGATTTTATATTGAATGTTACAATTATATTTCGGCTGGCAAAAGCAGCCTTCTTCAGGTACTAGATGAAACAGGTCTAGGTAGACTGATTGACGAACATTATATACTGCTGTAATTATACGTGTCCGACAAGTATCAATAACGAGATGCCCGCCCCTTATCTGTTGTTTGTGTTTAATGCAGTTTAGCTATAAGTAAACGTGTTTTATGCTCGTTTCAGTGGGATAAGAGCATAAGCATTCTTTGATTAGGTGTAGGTAATCCTGCGTCATGTAGGATGGTTAAGAATTATTTGACAATGCAAGCATTCGCGAAGAACAGTTGAAAGCACGAGTCACCCCTCGCCAAGCAGTACCTGTACTTCTTTCAGACCTTGAAGTCCTCTCACGTTATATCCAATCAAAATTAACGGATCCTACGTTAGATCCAATTCAGGTTTTTGTACTAGCTAGAGAGCTAGAGATCAGGCTTTCTTTAAAGCTTTGTTTTTCTTTGCGAATATGGCAGCCGACTTACTAGGCATCATTACTTCAACAATATTACGTTTTCCGGATAATTCCTAGCCTGCTATGCAGACATATTTTTCCACTCTCATAAAGTAACGTCTGCTTACCCGAGCGCTTAATTAGTTTCCAATATGCACACCTCATTGTGTTATGGACCAATCAGATTTTACCTTCCATATCCTAGAAAGTGACGTAATGTCACATTTAATTCGGACAATACATTTGCCATTGACCAATCATAGGAGAGTGTTCACTGACGCGCCAATTCACTAAAATTCTGACAATGACTTTGATTGGGCAGAAAAATAAAACAAACGTGCTGACGTCATGCTTGCATATTGGAAACTAATTAAGCGCTCGGGTAAGCAGACGTTACTTTTTTCTTCGAATTTATGAGAGTGAAAACATATTTCTGAATAGCAGGCTAGATAATTCCGGACTCTTCTTCAATCACGTCTGGACAAAGACGTGATTGAAAAGCATTGAAAATCGATGTGTCTACTGGCTACTTATTTCGAGGTGCGCGCTAGATCCCTCGCCAGCTCAGGCTGGGTTGGACACTTACATAAGGCAGCTGAAGGGATGTTAAGCGGATTTCAATTGAGTGTCGAAAGTGTTTTGGTTTTGAGTTTACCAAGCTCTCCTATTGGCTGAGAAAGTAAACCAACCAATCAGAATCCAAAGTAAAACCAAACGCAAATTGGTTTTGGTTTTGCTTTGGTTTGTCATTGGCTCACAGGAAAGCCATTTATGAGTTACTTACTTATGATTACTCGCTCCTATGATTGGCTGGCTGTGGGTAATTTGCGTTTGGTTTTACTACACTCAACTGAAAACCGCTCTATTCGAGCGCACGTTTTACGCTTCACAGGTTTAGGAGTAGCGCTGCCATTTCAATGGCGCTCGCAGATGTTAAGCTCAATGAAATAATGGATCATTTCGGTTGGAAATCTAGTAAACCGGCTCTACATTATATCAAATTAAGGCAGATCCTCAATCCGGCCGGATTCTACATGATAATCGAAACTTTGATCCGCGTCCAGTTCAAGACCCAGTAACTTAACACGACTTTTCCTAATTGAGTTCCGTTTAGTTCAATATAAAGCTCTTGATCTGTAGTAGTAAGCTTAGACTTCAAACGCTTACTACTAATTAATATGGTCTTGGTCTTTGAGGAGTTCAGCAGTACCTTGTTAGCAGTGGCCTAGTCATCAATATTAGATGCCTCACAACATAACCTGTCCTTCAGCTCGTCAATGCACGTATAATCAGCAGACACTATTAAAGCATTGTGTCATCAGCAAACAGATCTACCTGTATATTTATGTACAAAGGCAGGTCATTAATAAAAATAGGGGACCTAGAATTGATCACTGGGGCACCCCTGTTGTGACAGTTTTAGTGGTTCATAATTCACCCTTGAATATAACCATGCAGCTGTTTGCGATCAGTAAGATAGGACCTGAACAAGGAAAGGGCGTTAGAATCCAGCCTATACACTTTAAGTTTATTAAGGGACGGACCATTAGAAAAGTTATGGGGGGGGTGGGGGATTCTCAAGCTGCATGCATTTTTTTTTACTCCAGTTTGCTGTGCAGCAAATTTTTTTCCGGCTACGATCTCATGCACGTTTTTTTTTTTGAAAATATTTTATGTACTAATCTATTCAAAATTAGCTACCTTTGCATATCAAAGTTATTGCGTACAAAAGCCTACATATCGATAACCGGTGACTCACTTCAATTATCGGCCCAGTCATTTCACTCAAAAATACATAGATTTGGGAGCTATTTTGCCTAATAAAACAAATAAAATGATATATGATTTCCACTTACCTTCAAATCAAAGTTAAGTAATATCTAATCTGCAACTGATAACTGTCAGTTGGAGTGATTAGGGGCCGTCGACATATTCGAAATGCCCCGCTTATCGCACAACGGACGTTTAGGGGGAGGGGGTAAGGGCATGGACGTTAGTGTGGGGCATTCAGAACAAACACATTTTCATCAGTAGAAGTACACTTTTTAATCAAACGTTTCCAGTCAGCTAGATCTACATAGAGCGCAATTTCTGTTGAATTTCCCGGAAATTTCAACAAGGTCTTTTGATTAGAAGTATCATGAAATACCTCAGTCAAACCTCCAGGTAAGTGAAACTCAGTTTTATAGTCGTGACATAATGAGTATTTTAGTCAAGGTCCGAAATGAGCTCGTACGGGAATTCGAGGTACTGACTGACTGTACAGTTGCAGCTGTTAAAGCTGTAAGCTTGTTTTATACTTTGTTTATAAGTGAACTCCCGTGTATTTCATTACTGGTTTTTCTGACTTTATAATAGCATAAAACAATGGGTGGACGTTAAAGGGGGAGGGGGTCTGACCTTAACGTCCGTTGTGCGTTAAGCGGGGCATTTCGACGTTATATTAAGATTTCGACCGTACAAATTTGAATTTGCTTTCGCGAGTAAAGTGATTTTTTACAAGGCGTTACTGGTTTAGGAACTACCTGGGTTTAGCTTGGATACTTACCGCTGAATTCAGATAGTAGAATAAATTTGCAGTATTCTGCTGTATAGAACATTGAGGTTTCTAAAGTTTAGAGTGGTACAAATCACTGTTAAAGTTCTATTTCGTCATGATTTCGTACTATTTTTCTTGTGTGACTTTTGGTATGGCGGGAGCTGCAGTAGGAGAGAATTTGGAGCGTTCAAACGAAAGCAGAGAATTCTCCTTCGTATAGTTCAGGTATCAACAGGTAAGCCACATTATAAACTTGTAATGCGACTGAAGTTGTTCTCTCTCTCAAATAAAATCGCATTTACTTCAAAGCAAATGTCCTCTTCTGTGTGCAATGATTTTGATATGACTTAATAATTCTTGTCCTAAGTAAACTTTAAGAGCCATGCTCCTGTGAATTTTTTTTTTAATCAGGGCATCAGGGCTAGCGTGCCCATATTAAAAGTTATACTTTAATATTGATACCTATAAAAGTGTACATCTGCATCACTTTGCATGGCAAATGATTGTTTATGATTCAAGCTCATAGCGAGACCAGTGAAAATTGAAACAAATATTTCAGTTTGAGAGACGAAAAATTATGTAAATTTCTCCTGCTTTTAATAGTGGATAAATCAAAGGATACATATGTGTACCTCTCACAAAAGAGTTGCTGCAACAAAAACAGTGATAGAAGGAAACCATTTGCAGTTGATGGCATCCCTGTACATTTGTGCAGTCCCTGGCCTCTGCCTTGCCTCTCCCCCTCCATGTAGGAATTTTTTTTCTGTGTTGCTGGTTGTGCATGGATATTTTTTTTTTAAATTTTCCCTCGTATGGATTTTTTTTTTGGAATTCCCCCACCCCCCCCCCCCCCCCCCCCCATAACGTTTCTAATGGTCCGTCCCTAAGGATAGTTAAATGGTCAACCATGTCGAACGCTTTTCTATAGTCAACCATTACCATGCCAGTTACGCCCTGTTATAGAGGGGTAATCGTATCGGAAGATAGATAGATAGATGCTCTGTTCTTTTTGCATTGCAGAAAATGAACAGTACTGCCTCTAGTGTCATGTGATTACAAGCACAAACTCCCCAAGAGACAACAATGAACAATAGCAGATCAATCTACATATATCCTAATCTGTACCGTTTGTGTTATTACATCCAATAAATGTTTTCCATGACATGATATCCTACCTTTTAAATAATTCCAAACGCATACAATAAAGGCAGCACTACCTTTTAGGTAACCTAGTTCATGTAGTGGAGGCGTTTTTGGCCCATTTCCAGCGCAGTGCATTGTGGTCGTATGCAAGGACACAGAAATGATATGCGCGGACAAAATTGGAGTGTGGTTATGCGCAAGGCACACAAAATCAATGCACGCGGACCATAATGCAATCTGAGCGTTTACTACAGCGACTGTAAAATAAAAATATAAATAAATTGTGATCGTATTTTTACCACAATTCCTTCAGTGCTCCTTATTTGTCTCGTGGTTTGATCGGAAGTTTACTAAACAAAATATATCCTCGGCAATTTCTAACACGTTATGGCTTTAACTAGTATACCTAAAAGGTAGCGAGTGCTGCGCTTTTATTGCTTGCAAGGCGCGCATGTAAGAAGCGAGTTATGTGGGTACTCGAATGTCTGCGAGGTGGATGCCAACATGATCCTGTGCGTGTTCAAGAGAAATGCCTTGCAAATGTCCTGTTATGCTTTTTAAACGTTTTTGATGGAAGGATTGCAAAGATTTGAAGTGGATTACAAAAGCTTATTCTAGAAACTTGAAACTTAGTTACAGTGAACCGATTTAAAGATGCTGTCAATCTCTCTTAAAGGGACTATGTCACGGCGAGTTTTGTTACAGGCCGGTGTCACAGCGATTTCGCCCCCCCAGTGAATTCGCCCCCCCGGGGCGAAATCGCTAGTGAATTCGCCCCCCCGGGACGAGATCGCTAGTGAATTCGCCCTCCCCGGGGCGAGATCGCTAGTGAATTCGCCCCCCTTCAGTGAATTCGCTAGTGAATTGTACTCGTAATTCTTATTGAAATCGCCCCACCTCAGAAAATAGAGGCAGTAGATGTCAACGCACTGAATAAAAAGTGTTTTTTTTTTATAAATCTAAAGTATTTTTTAATAAAATGAAGTGTAAGACCCCTACTACTACTGACTACAAAAATACGCGAGTCGGTAACACTCCTTTTCTTCGGAAAGTCATTTCAAATTCTTCCCGGATTTGAATTAATTGTACTGCTAGAACTGTACTGCAAAACTTACAGCCGTTTTATCTTCTCATTAGTTAATAAGCTGTTTATCCAGAAAGGTTTTCCTAGTTAGAACTGATCTAATTACCGAATTAACAAGCGCCGTTAGCTCAATTGAAATAGAACAAAGCACGCGAGTCGGTAAGGCTCCTTCAAAGTTCTTTCGAAATAGATGGATCGACGCGAGCATTAACGGGTTATCAAAATCTTACATAGCACGATAATTACGACAACTTCATTATGGTTTTCATGCATGAAAAAATCATCAGACTATTTGGCAGTTGTTTCCAAATATGAGTTCCACTCGCTACAAGCTAAAGTAAGTTTTAAAACTTCCCGCCGTTTTAGATCCTGATTAGTTCATTGCTGCTTGTTTATTCAGGACGTTTTCACGCGAGTCGGTAACACTTCCTTTAAGTGTCCACAATAATTACGTCATCTACATGTTGGCTTCAGGCAAGAAATACTAACAACTAATCATTCGAAGATTGACGAAGATTGCAGAATCCCTTGTCGAGTTTCTTGTTGCACTGCTCGCGCGAATGAAAATTGCAGCGTTTACCGTAGCTTTACGTTTACCGTAACGAATTTTGTCGAAGAAAAGTGAAGCGTGAATTTTAAAATAAAATTGAATTACATGCCTTTATACACATTACTGATAGCTTTTTGCCGTACTATTCTCCACGTCCAATACATTACAGTAGTAATAATAAGGAAAACATGTATTCATAACCTTTTAAAAGGTTGAAGGGGAGGGGGGGCGAAATCGCTAGAGGGGGGCGAGGAAGGGGGGGGCGAATTCACTAGCGATATCGCCCCCCGGGGGGCGAATTCACGGGGGGGCGAAATCGCTGGTACACCGGAACAAAGTTATTTTCAGATACTTTCAGCGATATCTATATAAACAAACGACCGCATCACACGTGTGGAATGGATCAAGTCAAAGGAAATACGCAAATATTCTTGGTTTGCATGTGACGTCACAGCGGCCATGTTGGAGGAACTTAAACAAAAGATTCGTCATTTGTTTCTATTGTCAGTTCCTCCAACATGACCGTCGTGTTTTAAAGGGTTGATTGCAAACCAAGAATTTTCATCAGTTTTGGGCGCAGGTCTTATTTTCATGGAAAGGATTACATAATCTTACAATTTAAGGTCCTGGAAGAGCTTTTTAACTGTTTTAGCCAATAAAACACCAATGTAACAAATTTCAGACATGCGCATTGCTGTGACAAGCCCCTTTAAAAGTCGTATTTTTCATCCACTCGAATCTTTGCCATCTTTAATCAAAATGGTCTCATTTTCTCCAGTACATTTGGAAAACATTCTCTGCTAATCAGATTGGTCATTTTTGCATTTCGTCATGAGGATGTTTATCATTTTTGGCTTCACGGTGCCCCTTTAAATTAGTTAATGTAGCTTCAAGATGGTTAGGGTTTTGACAGAAACTAGAGTTAGCTAGTTATTGCTCGTGTTTAGTTTCCGCACCACAGGCAAACCAATATATTTTATTTAAATCCAAGTACTCTTATCATGTCCCCAAATACCAACTGGAACCTATGGTCACTAATTTAGGGTTGGATTAGACAAGTAAACCTGGTTAAAGTGTACGGTGGCCCGTAAGGGACATGCTGCAAATAAACAATTGCCTCGTGCGAAAATAAAAATAAACTGATGCAAATACAAAATGTTTGCCGAAATTATAGAAAAGATGCTGCATATAAATGAAAATTGACACTGCAAATTTAAACTGATTGCTGCAAATTAAACTGGTTGTTGTAAACTAAAACTGGTTGCTGAAAATTAACTTGTTCAGTGCTGCAAACTAAAATTTGTTGCTGCAAACTAAAACTGGTTGCTGCAAATTAACTTGTTGCTGCAAACTAAAATTTGTTGCTGCAAACTAAAATTTGTTGCTGCAAACTAAAACTGGTTGCTGCAAACTAAAATGTGTTGCTGCAAACTCCGTCGCTGTAATTTTCCCGCCAAAATTACGGGTTCCCTGTGGTAAACGCACGCGGCACATGCGTATAACTTCTAGCTGTTGTGACTGAGGGGGTGGGGGTGAGTAGTATACTCCTTCCCGATTGAAATTCTGACTTGTTTACTGTACTAGAAACCACATAATACATGTAGTTGTATTAAAACTACGATGTTCTGTCCATCATGTTCCGCCGAGGTATTTCCCTCGGCTAGCTATTGTTGTAGTTGCGGCAATTCACTTCGTGATGGAACCTCAAGGAGTGATGAATATTGTCAATGGAGGACTTCTGAAGGAGAAAAAGAAGCGGAGAGGAGGAGGCATTTCCGCCACTAGTAACCAAGAAACCTAAGAAGCTAGGTTGTTATCCAAACAGGGATAATGCTGTCGAATGATGGGACGACAGCCGCCAAACGTGGGCTGATCGGGCTGAACTTTCCATTACAAGTCTTACCGACAGACACTGGGGAGGAGTTGCTGACGAAGGCGGTGGAGAAACACGCTCGGTTAAATCGGTGATATTCGGGAGGAAGATGAGGGCTTAAAAGATCCACTTGTCCACAGCCCGGGGCTAGGAATATTTCCAACAGGCAGGAATTGACCGATACATTAAGCTTATGTTTTGTATATAAGCTTTCTTTCTGTCCTTCCTTTTGATGTGGAGTTTGAAGTTCCATCATCTCCATCACCGTCAATCTACACGCAGCTCTCTGTCGCGAGATAATACTTCTGCAGATGTACAAATTATTCGCGCGAATGGTTTTCCTATTTCCTCCTTGTAACTGCCAATACGAAATGGAGTATTTCCTCCCAGTACATCTATATCCACTTCCGTTTTATCGTGAAGAGAAACTTGTATCCGCTCAAGCCTTCCTGCACATAAGACCGATTGAACCGAGCGTATTTCTCCGCCACCTTCGTCAGCAACTCCTCCCCAGTGTCTATCGGTAACACTTTTAATGGGAAGTTCAGCCCCATCAGCCCACGTTTGGCGGCTATCGTCCCATCTTTCGTCAGCATTATCCCTGTTTGGATAACAACCTCTTGTGGTGGGTCTAGCTTCTTTGTTTTCTTGGTTTTACTACTGAGTGAAATGCTCCCTCCTCTCCGCTTCTTTTTCTCCTTCGGAAGTCCGCCATCATCATTCCTCATTCCTTGAGGTCCCAGCAGGAAGTGGATTGCCGCAACTACAACAATAGTTAGCCGCCGAGGAAAATACCTCGGCGGAACACGATGGACAGAACATCGTAGTTTTAGTACAACTACTTGTAATATGTGGTTTATAGTACAGTAAACAAGTCAGATTTTCAATCGGGAAGGAGTATACTACTCACCCCACCCCCTCAGTCACAGCAGCTAGAAGTTATACGCATGTGCCGCGTGCGTTTACCACAGAGAACCCGTAATATTGGCGGGAAAATTACAGCGACGGAGTTTGCAGTAACGAGTTTTAGTTTGCAGCAAAAAGTTAATTTGCAGCAACGAGTTTTAGTTTGTAGCAACGAGTTTTAGTTTGCAGAAACGAGTTTTAGTTTGCAGCAACCAGTTTTAGTTTGCAGCAACCAGTTTTAGTTTGCAGCAACCAGTTTTAGTTTGCAGCAACCAGTTTAGTTTGCAGCAACCAGTTTTAGTTTGCAGCAACGAGTTTTAGTTTGCAGCAACGAGTTTTAGTTTGCAGCAACGAGTTTTAGTTTGCAGCAACGAGTTTTAGTTTGCAGCAACAAGTTTTAGTTTGCAGCAACAAGTTAGTTTGCAGCAACAAGTTAGTTTGCAGTAACGAGGTTAGTTTACAGCACTGAACCAGTTTTAATTTGCAGCAATCAGTTTTAATTTGCAGTGACAATTTTCATGTATGTGCATCATTTTTATAATTTCCGCAAACATTTTGTATTTGCATCAGTTTATTTTTATTTTCGCACGAGGCAATTGTTTATTTGCAGCATGTCCCTTACGGGCCACCGTAAAAGTGCAACTAACCCCTTTTGCAATTTATATATATATGAATCTTTGAAATGTTTTGAGTACTTCTGCGAAGAAATGTTTGGCTTACAGAGACTACTCTATGTTCTAGGCTTGTTTGAAATGGTGAAAATGTGACCTTTCCTGACCCATGACCGCGTAAGAAAAAGCCTGGGTCGATTCTGGATCTTACGTCATCCAACTCATTCGACTTTGCAATAATTTGAATAAATATTTAGCATTTTGTCTAAAATAACTGTTTTCTTTACTAACAACTCACAGACTGTGTATATTCTCTATATATCGAGGTTGTTGTGATGGAAAGGCGCCATGGAGAATAATGCATTGAGGTGACGTAAGATCAAGAATCGACCCAGGCTTTTACTTGCGCGGTCATGGGTCAGGAAAGGTCAAATTTTCACCATTTCAAACAAGCCTAGAACATAGAGTATTCTCTGTAAGCCAAAAATTTCTTCGCAGAAGTACTCAAAACTTTTCAAAGATTCATATGTATAAAAATTGCAAAAGGGGTTAGTTGCACTTTAACTGGTAAATTATCATTATCCGCTTTTAGTAACTTCTTGGAGATGTTTAAAAAAATGAGTTTTTCAGAAAGGATGACAATTTATCAATTTTTTATTTGATATCATCCTACAACATACAGATTGACAAGAAACAAAAAAAAAAATTCTTAACTGAATAAATTGTGTAGGTAGTTATCACCTCATTCCTTGATGTCCTTATAAGCGAGAATAATCCTACGTCCGTTCGCAAATCCAACATTCAACTCGTTGGTGCCGCTGATGTTATTACTAGACCTAGTTAGTCTAGTAGGGAAGATTTACCAAGATTGCCTGTGATAAAGCATCGGTATTAAAATTGATAAGTCCGCTGATAGCCTTATAAAGAAAAATACCATATCTAAGTATTCATGCCAGTAACATACAGGTAGTAGGCTGGTACGTTCTTATTAGTCTATCCTTATAACTCGTTGTACATTCAGGATAAATTTAGTAGCATGCCCGTCGTAGCACGCGCTCTACGTGATATATATGAAGTTCTACTGTCTGAGAGGCCCAGATTTGCGTGGGGACACACGACCGCAAGGTAAAGAGTATACGTCTTGCAATTGTACCAAGTGCTTTCACACATCTTGTGGAACACGTGTTTAACGTGTTCCAAAACTGAGCTGGTTTTCCTTTTCCACTCTGTGCAAGAACGTGTTTCTTACATGTCACATCAGAGGCAGTGTCCGAGAGGGCATTCTTCCTCGAGTATGGAAACGTGAACCTGTTCTTTTGCAAATTAAAATCAGATAGATTTCACCTGCCAGTTTATTACGTCATATGATAAACAGCTCGAGCGCTCGTGTTAATAATCATGTCGCTTAATTAATTCACTGATGACGAAATATTCTAATTCATCCAAGTAATTAACTACGACTAGGGAAAAATGAATTTCATAAAAAAAGGCTTTTGAATCTTCTGGTCTATAATGAGACAACTTCTTTGCAGAGTTTACAATGGGAAACTCGTTTTCATGCCTATGCTCTAGAAAGAATGAAACTGGGTTTGAAGACGGGGCGAAGAAGGAAGACAACTTGCTCGCGCTCGGTGAAGGTTCTCAATTACAGGATGTGAATTTCAAGATCATGCAAAAGGAGATAAATGCGAATCCAGGCGGTCAGTCTTCAGGAGAGTTGTCACTAGTGAGTGTTACTTCAACGGAGGAAACGGAATCGGGTTTGAAGGGACTCAAGCGAAAATGTACTGATAATTCACACCTTCAAATTATCGCGCGCAGCTCACCGAAGTCTAAAGGGGGAGTCAGTGGAAATGAAAAATCATTCACAAATTCAAAGCAAGTTAATGGTCAAGTAAGGATAACGAATATCGATGCAATAACTCAAGGTGTTTGTGCGAGAGCAAACATGGCAAGGAATGGCAATACAAGACTAAGAAATCGACCTTTCAAAACGCCAATTAATCCATCGACTAAAAACAGGGCGTGTCATAGGTCTGCCAATGAAACCAGAGATGATCAGACGAGAAAAGGCGACTCGACGGAAACCGAGGGTCAGATTTTAGTCAGTGACATTACTGATTTAATGGATGTACACATGTTACACACGGGATTACAAATGAACGATGCCGCGCTGCAAAGGATGATGGGGCGGGTAGAGGTTGCCATGGATAGGGCGACGAAAGGTGTGCGTGCCCTGAAGAGAAGAAAACACCCACATGCTTGGAATGATACCGGTACACCACCCCCTCCACCGAGAACCTGTTGGCAATGAGAGGGACTAGTTATAGAATGAATAAATGTTTTACAACGAACGGTAAAATAATTAAGTCATAGTTAAGGACCGTGGATTAGGTATAGCATGGTATCCATATGACAAAATAGGTCGAACTTAACTAGCAGCAAGTTTCGGAAAAGGGCACTCGTTACATACAGAGTATCTGAGCAAAGTAGATTAGGCTATAAGATAAGTTATGGATTTGTTTGAGAACATTTTATTTTTGTACTAAGTCGACAATTCAGAACAATAATAAATAAATAAATAATAATAATAGGGGGTTATTTCTGTAAGACAAAGGGAGGCGCCCCTGGATTTGATAAATAATAAACGAGCAGCAGTGTTTTTATCAGACTTACAAACACGAGGGCGTAACCCATTTTTCATGAATTAATGATTTTGATTTCAGAAATAAATTATTTAAGGTTCGTGTGTGTTCAAAATGAAAAAAAACCCGGGAAATTCTACCAAAAACCTATTGCACTGGAAAACTATACCTTTGGTTATTAAAGATGCATTTAAACTAGAAATTTCTGTTGTGCCCGCGTGCGTTGTGTGAGTTTTCGATCAGTGTTCTTGTGCCGTTAGTGAAATGCCGCATTCAGCCATCTTGTGTTAGCAGTTTTAGTAAGGCCGAATTGCGATGATAAAATTTACCTGTTAGCCCGTTGGCACGAACGCATATCAGTTTTAAAATCAAAGTTTGGTTATTAAAGATGCATTTAAACTAGAAATCTCTCTTGTGCCCGCGTGATTTTTATCAGTTTTCGATGTTCTTAGGCAGACAGTGAACTGTCATATTTGGAGTCTTAGTTCGACGTGTCCTATCGCTATTGTTGCTACCGCATTTCCGACGGGAAATTTGCCGCTGGAATATTTGAAATGGATGCTTCTCTGCGGCTGTTGTTCTAAGGAAGGTTCTATAAGGAAGATTTATATCGTAATTTTTCTTTTTTGTGAAATAGGAATGAAAAAATACTTTCATTGTTGTTAGGATATGTTTTGAATTTTAGGGTTATTATGTGTCAGTCAATGACTCATTGCTTGCTTGCGTTACATTCATTCTAAAGTTTTTCTAAATTTAACCCTTTAAATTGAGTTTCAAATTACATTCGCGTGACCTTTATTATCGAAATTAGTGTCAAATTACGGAGGTACGGTGAGCAGCGTTTCATTTTGTGACTTGAAGGCCCTGTTAAGTTTTGTAGTTCAATGGAAATTACAGAACAGCCTCTATATGTCTTCATTTTAAGTTGGATAACATAACAGTTCCTCATGATGTGATTTCTCGAACGTGCTGTGCAGTGCAAAGGTCATGATGAAATACGCGGCTTTGCATTTGCGTTTTGCGCATGTACTAGTGACGTACCGTACTTACATAAACGCCGTTCTGAAACGTGATTGGCTGATTTTCTAGAAGCGGCAAATTCAAATGTTTACCACATCGACTAGGTTTCAGATGATCCGTTCCGCGAACTTTTCCTATGAGCGGGGATGGCTTAGCGTAACAGCTTTGCTGAGTGAGGAAAAAAGGAGACTGTCGTTCAGCCTTCTTGCTTGCTGAACACAGGGCAAATATATGTGGCCGTCTCTCCCGGTCCCTGCATGGTGGACTTTGTCCACGGATGGGGTGGGACTGGGCTTTTTTTGGCTTTTTTAGCCCGAAAAAGTAATTTCTTTTACTTTTTCAGAGGGCTAAAAAGTCGAAAAAAGTAGACCTCGAACTTCGGGGGGTATGAAGAGAATACAGCTTATTATACAAACTTCGTACGCTGACCAAAATTCCAGCAGCTCATTGGCTAAAATCGATCACGTAATTTCATTGTATCTGAGGACAACAGGCGTGTTGTGATTTTAAACAGTTTAGTGCACACTTCCAGTGCACTAAACAAATGGCAGAAGGAAATGACAGATTTGAAGAACTTAACGACCGTGAAATGGAAGAATTTATAGATAAAGCCATTCCACTGGATTCCAAGCGACAAACGAAGTGGAGCATTTCCGTATTGAAAGGTAAAACTCAACGACTGTATTTAAAACAAAGCGAGTTTGTTGTGGCTTTGTCGATAGTTAATATCAAGTGTTGAATGAAAATTGTTTTGTTTAAAGTGTTAACCTAAAAATAACAGCTTAATTTTGTTTCTTATTACAGAATGGCTTCATAAGAGATATACCGAGGAAATTCTGGAAGACTTAGATAAAGAAATCCTCGCGGAAAGGCTGAAAAAATTATATCAACTAATCAAATTCAAGAACTGAAAGTGACGACCAAGAAAAAGACTACAGCCGCTCAGCTCACCTTTGCATCAGAGCAGGTATCAACCGCTACCTAACTTCAGAACAAGTTGGAAAGCCGTTTTCTATAATAACTGCATGATCAGTCCCGTTTTCAAAGTCGCTAATAAATTATTGAGCGCTAAATTGAAGAGAATCAAATTTACGTTCAAATTGGTCAATGACAAGTTTCAAGAGCAGCATACTCAGTTTGCATATTAAAAGGTTAGAGACTTCTAGTTCGTGTTTTGTTGGCGAATAACTGCACTTGCTGACTGTATAATGAACTCGACATTTTAAATACTGCACTCGGCCTCCTTCACATCAGTCTCTAACCCCTAATTACAGTTGATGGGGGCCTGCTTTTACTACTCGCGCACTCAAATGCTGGCCTTTGATTGGCTGAGTGGGTACACGTGTGGCCATATTTTAATTCCATATAACTTATCTTGAGGTATTATACCTAATAGCAGTTGCATGTGAGCATGTAGGGTTAGCACTTTTCACTAAACTGTACCAGAAACTGCACATCTGAAAACCCAAAACTGATTCAAAATTTCCTTGGGGTACGTACGCCCAGCGGGACTTATCTAGATCTGTCCTCAGGGCACCTAACGTAGCCTTGTTTGCAGTTCTTGGTCGCCTGGTCAAATAAGTACCAAGAACCCTGGGAAACTATTCAGTGATATCTTGTGAGGAATCTCTCTCAAGGAAATATGGAAACTGCAAAAACTAGTAAAACAGTAAAAACAAATCGCGCAGAGGAAGAAGCCGTAAAAAACAATTCGTGCACTAGAGATGGCCACTTTTTCCCCGTCGGCTCTAAAAATGCCCCCTCTCACTTTTATAATGGTCCGTGCCTTAATCCCTGATCAAACTATCGAACGAACATTGCTGGATTGCAGGATCCAACTTCGTTGCATGGAAATGGGGGAGGGGTTGTCGGCAATAGTCAGTAGTGACTACTACGATACTACATACGTACCAATGTCAGTAGTGACTACTACGATACTACATACGTACCAATGTCAGTAGTGACTACTACGATACTACATACGTACCAATGTCAGTAGTGACTACTACGATACTACATACGTACCAATGTCTTATTGGTATTCTCAGAAGTTTCAAAATCTGAATAGAAATATAATTCGAAAAGGATTCTGGTAGTTATAGTAGTCAACTGACGCGTTTGATCGAACAAAAGCAAACTTCATCCAACAATTGATCAAGCTAGGAAGAAATGTTGGTCCAACATTCGAGCAAATTAAGTTATAGATCGAGCATATCGAAAGGTAGATCGAAAATATATTTACCGTAAATAAATGTTTCTAACAGCAACACCAGTTTAAACAAAATCTAATCATACCATAATACTAATATCCATTTTCTTAAATTTCTTAAGTGGACGATTGTCGTATCACGTAATCGATGAGCAACGTTAACACAAAAGGAGGACTCACGTCTAACACCCCTCTGATAAGAAAACCGGTTAAGGACTGAAAAAAAAACGAGAAAAGCCGGGAGACCAAAAACTGCGTGCATGCCAGCCAAGTATGGTGGGTAGTAGTAGCCTTTTTGTGATAACTACGCTCATGATGTGCGCAGCCGGTTACTTATAGTTCGGGCTGCATTCCCAGGGTGCACTGCAGAACGTTGCACTGATATCATCGGACCAATCGCCGTTTCAGACTGAACGCACACTGAAATGCAAAGTAGGATCATTACATGAGCCGGCACTTCTAAACGATTTAGCATTATCTATGCATCGTAAAGGGCGATAAAACTCGCGAGCGCCTATAGGCTTTTAATAAAGAGAGAACATACTGAAGTATCGACATCGTAATGACCGAAAATTCATGAGCGCATATGGCTTTTAATAAAGAGATAAAATTCTGAAATATCGACAACAGTGTTCTATCATGAGCAACGTTAACACAAAAGGAGGAATCACGTCTAACACCCCTCTGATAAGAAAACCGGTTAAGGACTGAAAAAAAAAACGAGAAAAGCCGGGAGACCAAAAACTGCGTGCATGCCAGCCAAGTATGGTGGGTAGTAGTAGCCTTTTTGTGACAACTACGCTCATATGTATATATATATATATATATTATTGTGAGAAACGTGACGAACTTACCGTACTGGCGGCTGTGCTCAGATAAGGAAAACAGATTTTACCTGAAATTTGGTCCCCGAACCAGGCCTTAACATGCTTGAGGGAGTAGCTTGGTGGGGTTTCTTCACTCATGCATTGATAAATTCAATATTGGCTCATGCAGTGTCATGCAGGCATGTCAGAAAAATCCCTTTGTCAACCTTCAGTCGATCAAGGAATGATGAGGGTCAGAGGTTGAGGACCAACAGTATACATTACGCGCTTACAACATAAATATCATTGTTTGACAGGCTTGCTCGCAAATTAAGAGCTTGAAAAGCGGCGGTTTTCACCTAACTTGTAACTACGACCTCGCACAGCCGACCCTTTCCAGTCCGGCGAACACCATGGAGTTTTACTTTTCGTTTGGATCGAACATGGACCTCAAACTCATAAGAGAGAGGGGAGCTAAAGTTATAACTCGAGAGCTTGCAATACTCAATGGATATCGTGTTGTTTTCGATGTGAACAGAACTAATGATGGCTATGGGTTTTCCACTATAGTGCCAGATTTACATTCTAAAGTTTATGGTGCATTGTATACTTGTGAAGAGGGAAGTATTGTGAATTTGGATCATGGTCATCTACCAGGAAAGCAGTTCCGGCGAGAGAAAATCAAAGTAGAAAAAGCCAATGGGGAAATAGTGGAAGCCGAGGTTTACATGGCTAACGATGAGTTCATCAAGAAAGGGTTAAAGCCAAGTCAAGAATATCTCGCTCAGGTTTTGGGAGGCAGTGACATCTTGCCGGCTGAATATGTGGATTTTCTTAAAAGCTTTGGGCTTAGATGACGGAGTGGGTACTGAACGGATCAATTGACGACCGGATCATAAACGGAAACAATAGTTGATATTCACAGTGGCGTCTACGAATAGCTGTTTAAGCGGCATTGAACTGAATGCCTCACTTCGGCTAACTAGAGGCTGCACGCAGCCTGAACTCCAGCGTATCGTTTGTAAAGGTGTAACGCAGACAATGTCATACACCTGCGTGTTTGGCACTTTACAAACGCACAATCAGATGTGAAAGTACACACGCACAGTCGATCTGATCTAAAACTCCACACGACTCAGAACGCGAGTGAACACAAATGGAACACGAGTGAACACGAGCGACTTCAAGTAAGCGAGGGTACGCTAATATAACATAGGTAGCCCAGAATTACTAGGATAACTCCACGAGTCAGAACACGCGCGAGTTCGTGCACTAGCACTTCATTATGGCGCGCCGTTTGTTTCAAAATTATTTATTACCCGTTATCGGACTAATCTTATCTACCTGTACATTACCTTCAATTACTACCTTCCGTATCGTCAGTTTTACTACCTTGATGTGTTAGTGGATACTACCTTGATGACTTTGATGTCATTTTACTGCCATAAAAAGAGATTTAATTGCCTACCGTGATGCGTTTTCTACCTTATTATAAGATATGTGTGTTAATAGTACCTTGATGTGTGTTAATAGTACCTTGATGTGTGGTTCTCTACCTTATTATAAGATATGTGTGTTAATAGTACCTTGATGTGTGTTTCTCTACCTTATTATAAGATATGTGTGTTAATAGTACCTTGATGTGTGTTTCTCTACCTTATTATAAGATGTGTGTTAATAGTACCTTGATGTTTGTTAATAGTACCTTGATGTTTGTTAATAGTACCTTGATGTGTGTTTCTCTATACCTTATTATAAGATATGTGTGTTAATAGTACCTTGATGTGTGTTATAATAGTACCTTGATGTGTGTTAATAGTACCTTGATGTTTGTTAATAGTACCTTGATGTTTGTTAATAGTACCTTGATGTTTGTTAATAGTACCTTGATGTTTGTTAATAGTACCTTGATGTGTGTTTCTCTATACCTTATTATAAGATATGTGTGTTAATAGTACCTTGATGTGTGTTAATAGTACCTTGATGTGTGTTATTAGTACCTTGATGTTTGTTAATAGTACCTTGATGTTTGTTAATAGTACCTTGATGTGTGTTTCTCTATACCTTATTATAAGATATGTGTGTTAATAGTACCTTGATGTGTGTTAATGGTACCTTGATGTGTTTCTCTACCTTGGTGTGTGTTTCTCTACCTTGATATCAATTTACTGCCGTGATGTGTGTTGCATTAATAATTGATGTCAATTTACTACTGTTATAAGTGATTTAAATTGGCCATTACCAAATTGAAAAAGGACTGGGACCGAGTTTGTAAACTAAATTTTGGTAATTAGAAACTGAATAGCAAGCTTTCAAAACTAAGAGATGTTTGTATGGATGACAAGCGTCCCTCCAATCCATTCAAATGTCTCTTATTTTAGCGATTTTTGAAAGCTCACCACAAGGTAAATATCCGATGAAATGTCCACAAATTTGGTGGACTTACTAATTTCAAGGTGCTCTTTCTTATGATGGAGTTCATTTCTTGAGTAGATTATAATTAGATTAACTTGACAAACTCGGCCCAGTCCCTTTTTCAATTTGATAGTAGCCAATACGTTGATGCGAGTTTACTACGGTGACATTCTACTTTGATGCGAATTTAATGCCTTGGTGCATGTTTTAGTACCTTGATGTGTGTTATACTACCCGTTGATGTGCGTGTTTTTCTACCTTGATGCTTGTGTTTTGCTACCTTGATGTGTGTGTTTTTCTACCTTGATCGGCGTGTTTTCTTCCTTGATGTGTGTGTTTTTCTATACCTTGATGTTTTTTTTCTACCTTGATGCATGTGTTAATTAATACCTTGATGTGTGTGTTACTACCTTGAAGTGATTTTCTCTACCTTGATGCGTGTTTTCTACCTTCCAACAGAACCTATCTGTCCACAAGAGTCTCGGGGATAATTATAGAACAATATGCAGTCGAATCAATATGAAATAGTTTCCTCTCTAGATCTTCAATAAGACATTTCACTTTTACACTGACATTTGCTGCCATATGGCTTTCCACATTCCTCTCCGCAAAGCAGCTCCAGTTACTCTCTCACAAGCAGTTATGTTAGCCTGGAGCCTCAAGAGGAAATCTTGCAGAGCATTGGAGTCAGCTGATGCATACAGTCTCCTTTCAACTTCGCCACAGAGACTTCCCACATAATAAAAAAAATGTCCATTGATCTTCCGCCATTGTTTAAACATATTTTATCTGGCAACTGCTACATACAGGGGCAATAATGTAATATGAAAATGTCAAGTTGGTAAAAACAATTATAACCTCCCTATCAAGATAATTAAATCACCCATCACGGTAGATATTGATATCAAGGTAGTATTTCACACAGGTAGAAAAATACACGCATATTAAAGGTAGAAAAACACACACATCAAGGTAGTATAACACACATCAAGGTACTAAAACACGCATCAAGGTATCATAAATTCGCATCAAGGTATTTAAATTACTTATCACAGTAGTAAATTGATATCAAGGCCGAACACACATCACGGTAGTAAATTGCTATCAAGGTAATATTACACATCAAGATAGTATGACACACATCAAGGACGTAGTATAACACACACATCAAGGTAGAAAAACACACATCAAATAAGGTAGACAAACACAGCAAGCTACTATTAACACACATCAAGGTACTATTAACACATATCAAGGTACTATTAACACACATCAAGGTACTATTAACACACATCAAGGTGCTATTAACACACATATCTTATAATAATTAAGGTAGAGAAACACATCAAGGTACTATTAATAACACACATCAAGGTACTATTAACACACATATCTTATAATAAGCCGGTAGAAAACGCATCACGGTAGGTAATTAAATCTATTAATGACAGTAAAATGACATCAAGATCATCAAGGTAGTATGCACTAACACATCAAGGTTGTAAAACTGATCGATATGAAGGTAGTAATCCTAGGATACCCTGGCTTAGTTCAGTTTCGGGTTACCTGCCCTCTCTTTATTTGGCTAAGTTATTTCGGGTTACCTGTGTCTTGCATTTTGTGATGTCAGTCCCCGACATTGAAAAGCTAACAACTCCTTATTGCGAATCGAGATGGGAAATTTGCACTGAATTGAGCCGCCACACAATCTAGATTTATCAGCGGCGAATACAACTTGAAAACTAATTTTCTGGTTCTCCCTTCATTTAGGCAGACATGAATTACTACTGACCAAATTGTATTGTGCATTTCGTTCTATTGTTTTGTATTGTATTAATTCTATTATATTTTGATAGCAATTCATGTGTTGCCTACATGAAGGGAACACCAATTGTCTCTTTAAAGACGCACAAGACATAAAAATAAAATAGCAGAACTTTTTTTTTTAAATACATCTTTGTATAGACGTTGGGTTAGACAGGTGTTCTCCTTTAACTTGGACCGGGCTTTGACTTTGTTTGAAAGCTGAATCATTGTTTTTTTTAATCTATTTGTCCCGATGAATGTGAACTAACGACAAAATGTGTGAACGAAAGCCGAGAGGGACTGGTAAGTTAATAAGTTTTCTAATTGGCTTTCACTATGCGAGCGGAAGACCTCTTCACTCGTTCCAGTCTATGGCGGTGCGACTAACCGTACCAAACAGCGTCGAACAAATCCAGCTTACTAACGCTCTTGATTGTTTATTAATTTCCTGAAAGAAATACATATAGGCGTAAATTCTAGCAGATTACCCGAGCCCATGCATGAATCAAATTATAGGTGGATATCGAGTTTCTGAAGACAGTAACTGATTTACAACACACGCTTGACATTATAGTAGTTTGTAATTTCAAGACAGCCCACCAGCGCTGGAGTATAAAATACCTTCGAGCTTCAACAGCGGCTCAACTACCAACTGGCGATGGTGGACGAAGGAAATAAATGTTCGGCCGCAGAAAGGTTTTACAGAGCCAGAACGCATAGTGGACAACGTCACAGGAAGGCCCACAAGCTGGTACAAAACGCAGGTCACAGTTCCAGGTCACAGTTCACTTAACGATTTTTGTATTTTCCAATAATCTATTTTTCCTTCCATTCCATTCCTGTAAATACAATATCCGTGAGCAGCCTGGAAACGAGGTTACTTCATTTTCGCAATCCTCGTGGTAACAAACATGGCGGCAGATGGAGCAGACGAGGTACAACTTGAGGTACAACTTTAAGGGCGTAGGGAGGGTTAGATATTTGTTAAATATAAAAAGAGTATTCAATGTCCTAAAGAAACTATCTGAACAGTGGATTTACTTGGTATACTGAATATACTCTTGATCGCGCTTGTAAATTCGCAATCCCGCTTGTAAATTGCCCAACATTGCTTCTCTTTTATAGTACTAATACTAATAGAATATTGCTATGATATCTGTCTCAGTTGCTCCTGGTACTTAAAGTTTTCAACTATACTAAATGTTAAGGTTTTCCGAGCAAAGTTGTCATTTCAATAAAAGGGAGTCCTTTCTCTCAGATCTGCTACAAACAGAGGCATTTCATTCGGCGATGAATACGTCGTTCTGTTTTCAACTGTAATAAATGTTAATGTTATGGGTTTTCTTTTTAATGCTCCATGAAGTAAAGATAACACACAGCCTGTTAAAGTACGATCCATTGTCATCCTTTGCTAATTAATGACCAGGAGAGTGCAGAGGAACGGTCTAGGGAGCGGGAGAAATGTTCAGTAAAACTAGGGAGGAGGAAGAAATTGGGATCTACATTTATGCTCCAGGGGGAAATGTTTAAGAGGGAAAAAATTCGAAAAAACTAGGGAGGGAGATTTCACTACCCGTTCCTCTCCACTCCCAGCATTGACTACTCTTCAGTTATCTTATTTAACAAATATCTAACCCTCCCTACGCCCTTAAAATTAATTGTACCACAAGTTGTACCTCGTCTGCTCCATCTGCCGCCATGTTTGTGACCACGAGGATCACGAAAATGACGTAACCTCGTTTCCAGGCTGCTCACGGATATTGTATTTACAGGAATGGAGTGGAAGGGAAAATAGATTATTGGAAAATACAAAAATCGTTAAGTGAACTGAGACCTGTGACCTGCATTTTGTACCAGCCGGCCCACAAGAGTATGTATCTACGAAGCCTGAAACGACTTTCCAACACCGTTATGGATAATCGAATTTACACATTACAATACTTGTTTGTTTCGGTTGTTACGGTCTGACCACAAACACTCTTGTATTTGCAAGTAATTTTCAATTATTATACGTTCTCAAGTTTCGCAATAATTTATGTACATGTTAGTGTAATTTACACTCTCTTGTTGTTTTTGTTGTAAGACGAAATGTTCTATCGATGTCAGTTGATCATGCCAGTTACCCAGCTCGTTTAACTACAGTTATTCTGGGTAACAATACAAGTATTAAGCTGTAAAATGTTTTGTAAACCGTAAAGGTCCGGAGATAGGTTTTGTCTCCTTCGTTTGTTATTTGTTGACCGGTGGTCGACGCCACTTATGCGGCGTGCCATGACACGATATTACTTGAGTTCCCCAACAAATGCTTGAACTTCTACCATTATAATGTTTGCTCTCTCACCAACAAGGTGGATGAAATCAAACTTCTGCTGTCATCCGTCTCCGAACGCACTAGTGGTAAGCCAAATCTAGTGCTCGGAATCTCAGAAACATTCCTCGATGATTCCTGGTCTAATGCTTCCCTGGCCGCGGATAACTACTCCATATTCCGCGTTGATAGAATAGGGAAAAAGGGTGGAGGATTGCTAATTTACGCCCCAGCTCATCTACCGGTAAGAAGAAGATGTGATCTCGAAATGCAGGGGATTGAATGCATCTAGTTTGAACTGAAATTCCCGCGCTCGAAGCCATGTTTGGTTTCATTTATTTACCGGCCTCCATCCTCTGATACTTCGTATCTGGAACTTTTAGATGCTATGTTGACCAAAGCTGATTGTCAGGGTAACCAGACACTAATTTTAGGGGACTTTAATTTTGACTTACTATCCAGAACACGTGTAACAAATCGTTTCCTGAATTTAATGCATGCAGTCCTATAATCTTCAACAGCTTATAACTGTACCAACTAGGCCGATATCTGGGTCGCTTTTAGACCATATATTTGTCTCTCATAAGGATAATGTTCTTAAATCAGGCACTTTACCGATCTTCCTTAGTGATCATCCCCCGGGGATCATCCCTTCACTAGATGCTGTAAGGCTTTGTGAAGAATAAAAGTAGATGTAGATCTACCTGTATTTGCTTCATGGAAATCCAGGAACATTAAGATCAAAGCAGCAGGGCATAAACTTATAGTTTTTCGCTCGCTAAAGAATTTCTCTGTTGATAGTTTTTTAGCCGACTTGGACTACATTCCATGGAGTACAATGGATATGTTTACAGACCTTAATGATGCCTTAGGGCACTGGTACAGTTTATTTAACAGCGTAATTGACTCGCGCGTGCCTTTTAGGAAACGACGAGTTAAAAGGCAGTTTCAGTCGGAGTGGTTTTCCGCTGAGATAGGTACGGCTATTAATTAATAGGCGCAATAATTGGCATAAGAAAGCTATTTTGGAAAACAATTAATAATGTTGGCGCGAGTACCGCGCGGCGCGTAATACAGTAGTTCGTCTTATTAGAAACGCAAAGCGCGCATTTTAACATGAATCTATCAACCGCAACCTGGATAATCCAAAACATTTATGGCGCATTATTCGTAATCTGGCTCATTCTAAATGCCCTAATATGCCTAGCCACCTGACCATTGACGGCAAGAACTATCACAATAATTTTGACATTGCTAACTTTTCAACGATCACTTTGCTAATATTACATCTACTGTTAAACTCAGCAGCCCTCCTGGTAGTCCCAATTGGGACCACCTTAACGAGTTTGTCATCTCCAAGCTACCATTTGGCGTTTCATTCGACATTCCACCTATTTTTGAGGAATTCGTCTCCTCAAGTCTTCAACGCTTGTCCACTGGCAAGGCCGCCGGTTTGGACGGTCTTGACAGCTATTTTCTGAAAATTGCCGCTTCCCCAATTTTCTCTTTACTGACGGCAATTTTTAATCTGAGCATTCCCATACCTGTGGAAAATTGCTAAAGTCTCGCCAATGTATAAAGACGGCTTGCTCTTTGACCGCTCCAATTTTCGTCCAATATCCATCCTCGCCGTGGTCTCTAAAGTCCTAGAGCGCCACGTACACTTATCTTTTTACGACTTTCTTGCTCAGCACGAGCTCCTAACAAACTCACAGTTCGGCTTTAGAAGGTTCCGTTCATGTGAGCTGGCCATCGCTGATCGCTCGGACAAGCCGGATACTGAGCAATATAGATAACAAACTCCTAAATGGACTTCTCCTCATCGATCTGAAAAAGGCATTTCACCTGGTCGATCACAATACACTACTCTACAAGCTCCGTGTCTATGGCTGTTCCCCCTCGACTATCGTGTGGTTCTGTTTCTATCTGTCAGGGCGTACCCAGAGAACCCTATTCCGGGGCGCCGGCACTCTGTCGGACGCACTTCCAGTGCCTGTAGGTGTGCCACAGGCAGCATCCTCGGGCCGCTTTTCTTTCTAATATTTATTAATGACCTACCTTTGCAGCTATCCTCTAACACCTACCAGACAATGTTTGCCGACGACACTACTATACTCACTTCTGACCATCTCTACTGTCAGTTCTCGATTGAATGAAGTCGCCTTAAGCTGCGTCTTCATGGACAAGGCAAAACAAAATGGCACTCAACATATCTAAGACCAAGTCTCTACTTGTAACTTCCTCTCAGAAATTCCGTAAGCTACCTTGCTCTACATTAAATGTGGTAGTCGACAGTAACAGTATCGAGCAGGTCGACCACGCCAAGATACTACTAGGCGTCACTTTAGACAGTTTCATGTCATGGGAACACCACGTCGAAAATATCTGCGCCATCATCAGCAGTAGACGTCTCTTCTCCGTCGCATTAAGGCGTTCCTCGCCTATGAATGTGCATTGCGCTTCTATAATTCATGCATCCATAACCATTTCATCTATTGTTCTGCTGCTTGGGGCAACTGCTCCCACGTCACCTCCACATGCTGCGGCTTCTTTGCCTTCCAAAACGCGCGGCCCTCATACTCTTGGATGCCAACTTTTCTCAACCCTCTGTTCATCTGTTCTCCCAGCTTCAGTGGATTCCGATCACCGACCTGATTAAATGTAGGAAACCTCTACTTCTCTTCAGCACACTTTTTCTTAATCCTGATGCACCCCGGGATGCACCTACATGTTTTAAGAACATGTTCCATTTCCTCTCTACTACTCGTAGGGCTTCTGGCCGCTGCACCAGAGCCAGCATGCATAACCTCGCTGTATCTTACCCTCGCAGTAATTCTGGCAAGCGCACTCTGGCTTATAGCACTGCTATTCTTTTCAATTCCTTGGATCCTGACTTCAAGCAGCTTGCTACATCTGACTACTTCGCTCTTTTTTGATACTTTACTTACCAGGCTGGCTTCTACTAAGCATAAGCTTCGTAACGTTTTTCTTCCGCACCTCTCCTCTGTTAACCATCTACTGAGAGGAGCTCCTCTGCTATAACTGTCGCTTCTTGCTTCACTGCTGCTGCAATTCTGGCGCCGTGTCCATTGCATTGCCCATTCCATTGCGCAGAGTCCCTAACCATAACTCCCCCCCCCCCCCCCCAAACGAGTTCTAAAGTATTTAGAGCTAGGGTTCACAAGTAAGCGGAGAAATAGTACTGAATTAAATAATTGCAGTATTTTGGTTATTACAACCTGACACGTGACTTCCGGCCCCGAGTATTTGAATCAAGCCACATTTTGAATGACTCGATCTAAGCCAATAAAGACCGTGATTTTGTTAGAGGTTAACAGTATATGCTACCGCGATTTCTACCGCTGACTGGACATCGATATCCAGTGGCCGCGCAATGTCTGGGTACTAGTTCGGATCACTTTTCAAAATGGCGGCTGGTCTGAGCCTTCGTTGTACTACAAAGAAGTTAGGTTATCTGGCTATTACTTATATTTTTTCATAGCAGTTCCATGGCTGACTGGGTGGGTTTTACCGAAGAAGAACTTCGCCGCCTCAAGAGAGAACAATATGGGAATGAAGTACATGTACATGAAGAAAAATCAGCAGAAACTGTGAAGAAGGCTGGTTTGACTGGAGGCGCCAGGAGAACGCGACCCAGGGAAAAAATAAGAAAGAAAAACTCTTCCACAGCAGTTACACAAAATATCCAAGAATCGAGTTTAGTTCGCGAGTCTGATGTACCAAGATCAAGGCAGAAAATTGAACAGAAAATTCTAAATTCAGCAAAGACTGAACCCGATAGAGAATTATTGGAGAGAGAGAACTCGTCACCAGAATGTGAAAGAACTGTTTCGGGTGCAAATAAGAAAGGGTCGATTGAAGAGGAGACATCTCGCGATGTACAAAATGACTTGCATGCTATAGACACATCACAAAATGAACCAGAAATGATTCTGGAACCAGAAAGGTAAGATTACAAACGTCTTAATACATGTACTGACTACTGGACAGATGTAAATGTAGTATTCATGAATGTGAACATGAAGTGTCTGCATGCAGTGTTTGCATTCTTCCCAAGGCTTCAGTAGTTACCATGGGGACTTGGCTAATTTAATCGCTGGTAACCCAAGCTCTGTAAATGGCAATGTTTACTGGCATTTATATGGGATTTTTTTAGTCTTGCATTTCAAAGCTATAATATTAATATTGAATAATTATTAACGCTAACAAAATTACAGGGTATGTTTATTCATTCATGGACTGTGTGTGGTTGGAATTTCATCGTTTTCTGGCGATTTTTTACCCCAAACAGCCCAATCGATCCGTACACTGTAATGTACATACTGATCAAATCAAAACATCAACATTCCGGCCCCCAGGCATTTACCCTGCACATTTGACTTGAGTAGGGAAGTTGACATTAGTGACTGTCCTGGAAAACCAACACACTAAATTCCAATTCGATCTGTGGATTAGCCAGGACCTGGCTTTGATCAGCCCCATGGTTGTTTCAGGTCTCGTTAGAAATTCAGAGTTAGAAATTCAGAGGAAAGCATTTTAACAAGTTGTCTTGATATTTTTATAATAAATGTATGTTTGGTTAGCAACCAGGCCTGGCTGCTTGCCAACAGCTTTTGGCTGTTCGAACTTTCAATCAATGTGCATCGAAATGGCTGCAAATCAGTGATTTGGTGGCATTTTATGGCAGCATGCAGCTCGAAAATGGGGAGTACATGTATCTCGGATCTACCGACTGAATGATGTTTTATCATTTATTGGCTAATGCAGTGGTAAAGGCAAGATATGATTGTTTGGAATTTTCAATGGGGAAAAGTGGCCAGAGTTCAACTTGGTGTAATTGACTGCTCATCTCGTACCTAAAAATTCCTTTCTTTTACAGTGTATAGAGCTGCTGGGGTAAAAAAATATCTGAAAATGCTGAAATTACAAGCACACATAGCCCATGAATACATAAACACACCCTGTAAGTTTTGTTGACTTTTATTCAATATTACATGTAGCTTTGAAAGTCCAAGTCAGACTAAAAAATCTCATACAAATAAATTATGCTAGTGAATATTGCCATTTTAACAGAGCTTTCCAGTTACATGTGATTTAATTGACAGAATACCTGATATTTTACAGAGATGGTTTAGCCGGCTTTAGGTTAAGTCATTCCACAGTATTTTGGACATGAATATGAGGTTGTAAAATGTTTTGGAAAAGACTTCTACTTCTCATTAATTATTCATGAGGACAACTACCAACCAGAGGTGTCACTTTGTATCACATGCCGCACTTTCAAACCCCCCGTCGAAAACTCTTGTGAAGAGTTCAGCTACACTTCAAAGTCCGAAGACTTTGAGATTCAAACTACTACTCCTTTTTCTTTCTTCATTTACATGTACAGTACAATGTTATAATTGTATCACCTTACAGTGTATGTAGATGCATGATCTATGTACACTTAACTTAGTGCATTGACTGTAATCTTACCCATGTTTGAAATAATAATAGTAATGATTTCATAATTTGAACCGCCTCAGAAAAATTAACTCTAATTTGAATATATTGAGAATAACAAATCCAGTGCAATTCTCATTTTTCCCTTTGTTTATACATCATTGTTTATATATCATTGTCCTCTGTGTCATGAATATCTGATGTGTGAGGAGCCATATACAATGTACACTGTAAGTAAAAACATTCAATTCAGACTGGACGGGAGTATCAAAGTTAACTCACAATTTAATACAGTCATGTACATGTAGTTTGATCCAGTCCTCAGCTTCACCTCGGACTGGAACTACATTGTACTTGCTTGTATTTTGAAATCCCTGTCCAATCCTCATTGTCAGCTTTTGAATATTTATTTAATACTTCAATGTCTGAAAACTTTGAAATTTGAAAGTACATGTACATGTACTAGGTATAGGGACTTTGAAATATTATTTTAGTCCTGTCCATAATAACTGGAAAGCTAACATGTCAACTGTCAGTAAAGAAGTGAAGTATATTGAAAGAAGGAACCTGCCACCAGTGGGATTCAAACCAACTTCCTCAAAACCCATCTACATCGTATAGAATCCTAGTCCTCTCCCTTTAATAAAATACCAGCTACACTACTGAGTCACTTGTTGAACTCTCTGGTCCCAAAAAGAATACATATAATTCTATTAAATAATCCATGAGCTATAGTAGTCGAACAAGACTCTTTACTTACAAACAGTCGAAACATAAAAGCCTGTGTATATTTAACAATTATTCACCGAAGTGGAGGTGAATAGTTGTGGATATTCACCAAACCGCTTTGGTAATTATAGGTAAATATATCCACCACTATTCCCCGACACTGAAGTGAATAATTGTTTTAGTATTATACCACACATTAGTGAATAGCCAGCCCTGGTGAAAAACCTTGCAAGATCCTCAAAGATCTTGAAGGATCCTCAAAGACCTGCTAAAGATCTTTGTAAATGAGGATCCTTCAAAGATCCTTCAAGGATCTTTCAAAATTCCTGCAAAGATCCTTAACTGCTAAGATCTTATCAGGTTCCTGCAAGGATCTTTCAAAGATCATTGAAAGATCTTCAAGGCTGTTCTTGGCAAGATCCTCAAAGATCTTGACAAAGATCTTTGAAGATCCATGAGGATTTTTCCAAGATCCTGCAAAGATCCTTGAAGCTTTCCTTGACAAGTTCTTTAAAGATCTTGACAAAGATCTTTGAAGATCCATGAGGATTTTTCAAAGATCCTGCAAAGATCCTTGAAGCTTTCCTTGACAAGTTCTTTAAAGATCATTACAAAGATCTTTGAAGATCCATGAGGATTTTTCAAAGATCCTGCAAAGATCCTCGAAGCTTTCCTTGACAAGTTCTTTAAAGATCATTACAAAGATCTTTGAAGATCCATCAGGATTTGTCAAAGATCCTGCAAAGATCCTTGAGGTTTTCCTTGACAAGTTCTTTAAAGATCATTACAAAGATCCTGTTAAGATCATTGAGGCTTAATCCTTGGCAAGATCCTCAAATAGATCCTTGCAGGAAATAATTTCTTGTATTATGACATGATCCTTGTAAGATCCTCAAGGATTTATCCAGGATCCTGTCAGGACCTTGCAGGAAATAATTTCTTGTAAGGACAGGATCCTTAAGGATTTAGCCAGGATCCTGTCAGGATTTAGGCAAGATCCTGGCAGAAATAATTATATTTCTAAAGACAGGACGTTTCAAGATCCTTGAGAATTTCATCAAAGTCCTGAACCAGGATTCCAGGATTTGCAGGTCGAATACATGATTATATTCTAAAGGCAGGAGCCAGCTTACATAAGATCCTTGAGGTTTGGAATTGATAGACAATTTAATAGTCACAGAGACTTGATTGTACTTTTGTTTCCATGAAATAAATAAAGACACATACATAATTAAATAACCTATGTATATTTTATTATAATTAAACGCTACAATAGTCTTAAAGATTACTTCATAAGAAAACATATATATTCTCTGGTTGTTTTACTCTAATCACTAGAATATTACTCACCGATTTGACTGGCAATTGTTCAAAAAATAAATTCCAGTGTTCAATTAGCGAAGTATTTCTGTCCACCTCTTTCAAAATGTTGTTTTACTGACATTTATTGATTGTTCACGTCAGAGTAAGACTAGGACCGAGTTTATCCATATTTGGTAACCAGGCCTCCAGGGAACAGTTTGAATCAAGCGCCAGTACAGCAGAAGTTCGTTTCGTTGGAGGTTTTAGAAGCTCTCTCAAAAGGTCAATTCAACCGTATTTCAAGAACAAAATTTGTTAGATGGAAAGATAATAATAACAGCTTCAACTGAAAGACATTATCAGTCCTGAATGAGATGAATTTCTGAAGAAATATGTGGAGAAGGTGAGCAGTAAACGTTTCACGATGTTGACTTGTTGTGCATTCAAATAATTTATGATAAACACTACACAAAAGGTTTTTCTAGAAATCCAGTTAATTAATTTGCTTACCATAATGTTGGTCGCTTTATAAAATGTGATAGAATGCTTCTCGAACATTCATGCAGGAACATGCATCTATTCATCTTCAAATTATTCTCAATAAAACTGTTCGTTAATTTGAACATCTAGCAGTGATGACTTCCGTTGAGGTTAGCTTGGAATAAAATGCATATTTTGTGTACAAATTGAAGGGTTATGTTAAGCACAGTCTCTGCCGATCATTGCTTGTGTCGTAAAGCGTTGAGTGCATATTTGAATTCGTTCGAATGCGAGTAAGAACAGACTCTTATAATTTACAAATTATACAACTGTAACTTTAGACGACTAAAGAGTAAAGTCGTAATTCTAGGTTTTATTTAAATTGGTTATTCTTTTTTGCAGGACATGAGCTTGTACTTGTATAGGTCAGAAGCTAACCATAACAAAAGAAGGCTAAACAGGGAAAAGTAAACTACATTGTAGCTGCCAAGTAGTGAGTGAAAATTATAATCACTTGAACACTACTTGTATTTTAATTTTTTTAAATAGAA
Source organism: Actinernus sp. WN-2022 (assembly GCA_030867875.1). Taxonomy (NCBI): domain Eukaryota; kingdom Metazoa; phylum Cnidaria; class Anthozoa; order Actiniaria; family Actinernidae; genus Actinernus; species Actinernus sp. WN-2022. The sequence goes on along the minus strand of JAOWCC010000936.1, from coordinate 28,872,141 downwards.
AACATGCCTATACATGAACAAATGTAGCTAAACTAAACTAAGGTTGTTAGAGTGCAATTGGTTCTACTGAACCTGTGAAACAAAAATTAATAGACAATATCTAATAGTCAAGTGTATTTAGTATTAGTCTAAATATCTATTTTATGGGTTAAATTAGTAAAATCATGTCATTGATCAATACATCTGTTAGTTTTTGCCTGTCCCTAAGCTAGATTGTTACCCTAACCTTTTGTACCTTTTATATGATTGTATAAACTGCATGCAGGAGCCATTACCTTTCATACTTGCCCTGTGAAACCGCAATTGAAATTCGAACTGGTCTATTTTTAATAGATAATTATTCCTGCACAAAAGTATGACATTGTTAAATTGGTTACCACGGGTGAAATATTGAACCAATGAATCATTAAAACTCAAACCGTGTTCTGAAGCTGGTATCCATTCAGTAGATCGATCTCAAAGGATTAACCACATCTAATGAAATATTGCGGCAACAATGATCTTGCTAAAAATAGATCAGCTTGGATTTCGAGACTTCACAAATCCAATACAGATAGATGCTCCTTGTAACAGGTGAGATCCTGCTGCATGCAGGCATTCACATGTTTAAATGCCTGCCTTGGCTTCAACCTGGGGAGGGCCGGTACTTACATGAAAAAATGGGTATGTATGTGAGGCCAAGAGGCTCAAACTCTGACCCTGTTTGACCCAAAATCCGAGCTCCAAAACCCTGATTGCCCCCTTTTTGGGAAAAAAAAACCCTGATTGCCCCTTCTTTAAATAAAAACATAAGCCCTGTGAAATAAATTGTTCGCCTGTTCCTAACTGCCTAAAAAATACTGAACCCCGACCCAGACTGCACCCAAATTAAACTCAAATCCTGACCCTGATCTGCCCAAATCAGGTCAAAACCCTGACCCTACCTGCCCAAATTGAGCTCAAAACCGTGACCCACCCCTGCGGCACATACATAATATGTCACAAACGGGAGTAACCCCCCGGGGACTTCAAGCCCTGTCCCACACCATAAAACTCACCCCAACTATTTCAAACACAGGTAAATGTAAACATTCAACAAGTTCTCACTCGCCTAGTGCTAGGGTTCACAGGTAAATAAGAAAAAATAACCATACCTTATGTCAGCAAAGCCAATGTGATTAAACCACAACATGTAAACATCCTCCCTCAAAGTGTGACAAATGGCAATTTCTGTATACATGTATGTTGAGCAATTCCTGTCCATATTTTTAGGAACCCCAAATTGGAAGTGCACACATGCTCATTTACATACAGCTACAAATGTATTTAAAAAAATGTGACTTTAAGCCTGTTGTGACCAGACCAAAAGTGAGAAAATTTGTTGAAGGCCAATATTACTGTCAAATACATGTACATGTACAAATTCATTTTAAATAAAGCAAGCAAAAACTCTCTCTCTGAAATTCTAACGAGACCTGAAACTACCATAGGGACTGATCAAATTCAGGTCGTGGCTAAACCACGTATCGAATTGTAATTTAGCATCGTTGTTGATTTTTGTGGAAGGAAAACCGGAGAATCTAGAGAAAAACTGGAGCAACCTTGGGCGAGATACCAACAAACTCAACTCACATAATTGGCACCGTGTCTACAGATTGAACCTGAGCTGCAGAGGTGAAATACGAAGAGCATAACCACTGCACCACACCAGCTCCTCGTATGACATGATTTTAGAATCTAAATCTACTATCCATTTCCCTTTCAGTCTGGTCACGTAAGCTTTAGTCAAATTGGGACAATATTTTTTAAATACATATAGCTGTAACAGTAACATTATAAATGCAATGTAGTACAGCATACACTGTATGTGCATGTAGACTATTATGTACTTAGTTGTTGCAGTGTAGAAACAGGGCAGTTTATTACCTGGTGCCAATAAATTATGTATACAAGCTGCTGGCAGTTAGATTTTTGTCTGCATGCAATAATCAAATATGAAAGTAAGGCATTGTAAAATTACATGACTGTACCTACCTTTGTATGAATTAAAACAAATACATGTAACTGCATTCCTTGTATTTCCTTTTTATTGGTAATTGTTTCAAAGTTTTATTAGTCTCTAATACTACCTCCTGATGTCATCAAAGTGGCATTTGCATTACAGTAATTGATCAAATACGGTAAAATAAATTCAATTTCATAATATACAGTTACAGTAAAGGCACTGACTGTTACTAAACATCTTCATTTCTGTTTCATTGAGTTTCTGATAACTATTTGGTTTCCTTTATGCAGCTGGGCTGTTTTTACGTTTTTAAGTTGCTGGACAACTGAGCTACATGTACATGTAGCTGGTCTTTTTGTGCAATAAGCTACAACTCAGTAGCCAGCAATCATCATCATATACATGTACATTGCTGGCGATAATTACCAGTAGCTGGCTTCTAACGACAGCCCTGTTTATGTGTATACATGTGTTATTAAACAAACACTCATAATAATTGTGAATTGCCTCCCTAGAGAATCATGAAGTAATCCTCAAAGTAGATACAGTGTAACTTAACATTGTAAAAGATTCTTGAGAGTTGTTCCAGACTCTGAGGATCCTAAAATAATCCTCAAGGATCCTGAAAGTATCTTCAAGGATCCTAAAACAATCCTCAAGGATCCTAAAACAATCCTCAAGGATCCTGGAACAATCCTCAAGGATCCTATAACAATCCTCAAGGATCCTGGAACAATCCTCAAGGATCCTGGAACAATCCTCAAGGATCCTGGAACAATCCTCAAGGATCCTGGAACAATCCTCAAGGATCCTGGAACAATCCTCAAGGATCCTGGAACAATCCTCAAGGATCCTGGAACAATCCTCAAGGATCCTGGAACAATCCTCAAGGATCCTGGAACAATCCTCAAGGATCCTACAGTATAACAATCCTCAAGGATCCTGGAACAATCCTCAAGGATCCTGAAAGTATCTTCAAGGATCCTGGAACAATCCTCAAGGATCCTAAAACAATCCTCAAGGATCCTAAAACAATCCTCAAGGATCCTAGTCTCCTTGTTTATCTTTGCAATATCCTTGAGGATCTTTGCAAGATCCTTGAGGATCTGTAAAGGATCTTTGCAGATCTTTGAGGATCTTTGAAGATCTTTGAAGATCTTTACAAGATCTTTACAAGATCCTTAAAGATCCTTAAAGATCCTCATCAAGATCTTCAAAGATCTTTACCAAGATCCTTTGAAGATCTTTATGAGGATCCTTAAAGATCTTAGTAAGATCTTTGAAAGATTTTCACCAGGGAGCACCAAATAGTTGTTTTATTTTCTGTCAAATGGACAAAAACTTCACTCGGAGGTGAATATGAAATCATATTCATTGTTTGTTTAGCCAATCAGAGCATGCGAAAAGCACTATTCACTGGTTTGGTATATACTAAATATATATATACCGTATTCACTCACGGATAAGCTGCACTTGCAGATAAGCCGCACCCCAAGTTTAGAAGCTTGAGTTTAGGAAAAAACTTTTTTTTGGAAGAATATCAAACGTACATTGTAACCTTCATCGGACTTTCAAACTGGAGAAAACTCCAAAGCTGTATAGGATCTGTATAATTTCAGCTCTGAAATAGTTTAAACTTCATGTCTACATACTTTGTAGATACATGACCTATCTTTCCATAGTGTATTTGTTTACTGAGATCTGTTCATTCGGGTAACTTTTTAGATCGAATTTTACATGTCAACCAAACCAACAATGTAGCTTAGTAACCAGGCATCTGTTGGATGAGAGAAAACTGGACACTAGAAGTTTTGATTTCGCTGAACAAAGTCAAAACAACATAGTCATTAGAGTACGGTAGTTTGCTTTTTCATTAGCTGTCCATTGATACATGTATGTATCGTGTCTAAAAGGATATCTAGATACCATTTATTGAAAAAAAACTAGTTACTCAAAGAGAGGTGGAAGATCAGTTCAACTAATTTGCTGTGAAAGTTTTGAACAGTGACGACACGGGCCATTTACTGTGCGAATACTCAAGGACCTCAGCGATAGCGTGGTATTTTCTTGTTTGTGGAGGAATTATAACTATCGAAGAAACAGGCCGACGACAACACTGCAACAAGCTTTTTGGTGGAATGAAGATCCCATGTGTGGTGATACCATATACCGCACCTCGCGTATAAGCCGCACCCCTAACTTCAGCCTGATAAACAGAAGCTTGTTTTTTTCCGAAAGGTTTAAGGAAAAACCTCGTGTATAAGCCGCACCACAAAATTCAGTAAGAGTAGTCTTGTGTTTGAGTTCATAAATGCCCGTAATTGAAGCAAAACTTCTTCATAAGAGATCGTCATATCACAACAACGAATTGGTTAAAACTTTCCTTGTCCTTTCTTGTGTATATTTTAACCTGCTGTCTTTAAATCACTTCAGAATTCTTCTGCTGTTGTTCCCCCATTAACCAACAACATATTTAAGGAACTTCATTCCTTTAAGCACAAAAGAAAGTAAGATTTTTTGGCGAAACTATATGACCATGTGTTTGAGTCCGTGGTCTGCCATCTTGGATTTTCAAGGAAGCCTGGGGCAAGAGTTTTCTTTAACGTCCGATCGAGCGTGATCTCTGAAGTTTAACATGAACTCAATGAAAATTATACTTTATTTGAAAATTTGAAGGCTTCCAAGACCAATTATGGCCTTTAACAACACTAGGGACCATTCGAGGAGTTTAATAGCAGAGAAGATGACAGGCAACTGGACAGCTAGCGAAGGAGAGGAGTTTGAGTAGAAATCTTGCTGACACTCGTGTTCTGTGAATTGAATGTGCCATTTCTATTGTTCATATGGCTTTGTTTACGGTCATTGCAAAAGTTTTCTGAAAGCACTCACATATAAGCCGCACCCCCAACTTTGTGGCAATTTTTTGTTACTTTCAAAATCTGAAAGTAAAAAAAGGTGCGGCTTATACGTGATAATATACGGTATTTAGTTTCTCCAGAAAAGCAACAACTGTATAAACCGTGTTAAAGATCTTTTTGACGAAGAAGGTTTATTAAACGGCAAGAATATAACTTACAACAAAACAGCTCTATTGTCTATTGAAAGCTTATCAAACTAACCAGACGTTTGTTTCTTTTGGTTTTGTGTGGTGTATTTAGTGACTTAATAAAAAATATTTCTTTGAAGATTTTAATTGATGTAAATTTAAGGACCCTTGTGTAGATGTTCTCGCAGATAAGCCCACCCCCGATTTCAAACAAAGATTTTGGGTAAAAAGGTGTGGCTTATCTGTGAGTGAATATGGTATAATGTATATATTAAATAATCGATGAGCTATAGTAGTTGAACAAGACTCTTAATTACAAACAATAGAAACACAAAAGACTGTGTATATATATATTAAACAATCCATGAGCTACATTGTATAGTAGTTGAACAATACTCTTAATTACAAACAATATAGGTATTGATAAAATCACCAGCAAAAATTGTGCATTGTTAATGGACTAACTACCGTAAATAAAATAAAATAAATATTTTAAACAGTTTCTTTTACTACATGAATTCTACAATACCTCGGATTTAATGAACATATTGGCTACACGTACATTAATGCTGTGGTTGAACTGATCTTGTAAACAAGAAGCCATGTAAAAGTTTTCTTTGACCAAATCCTCAATGTTTTGCACTAAAAAACCTACTTTTGCCATCAATTTGACCCAAATCAAAGGTACATGTACAATGTACATGTATATATAATTATGTAGTTTTAAATGTTCAGTTGGTTTGATGTGTTTAACCATCTCTGGTTTAATATTTATAAACCTGCCCAGTTTAATTTTTTTAACTGTTTTTTTTTCTTCAAAATTCAAAAAGGGATTTTTCATTTTTTGGAATTCATAAAAAAGGGGATTTTTTTAGAGGGGGGATGGGAATTAAAAAAAGAAAATTTCACCACCCCTCCCCTGCGAAATATTATTTTGAAAGTAATTAGCATATTTGCTAATTTTCCATGTTAGTGTGTAACAAGTACAATGTACATTGTAGTATGGTTTCTCATTCAAATATAATTCACACTAGTGTGTTTATCAAAGAGCTCAAAATAATTAGGTTTGCCCTATGGTCTCATAATTTTGATGCTCTGAAAAACCGTGTGAATTAATTTTTAAGTGAATGAAAAAAAACTGTGATTACCTAATTACTTCAGTCTACATTTCTATCAAATGCACAAATTATCAGGGTTCCAGCCACGGTCACAGAAAAGTCAGGGGAAAACTTTTTTTTCAAGGTCAGGGAATTGTCTGGGAATTTAGGATTTGGTCAGGGAAATACGAAATATCAATAAAAAAAATATTTTCAGGTTTTTTGGGCTGTTTTGTTGCTGTCCCAAAATTGAATATTTGGAGAAAAAATACAAGCATGTGCTGGAGGTCAGTGAAAAATGCTTCTTTGTCAGTGAAAAGTCAGTCAAGTGTCAGGGAATTTTTTCCCTGCAAATGTGTGAGAACCCTGATTATTCACTGTTATTCATGTACATGATTGTAAATATAGGTCATGACTAGAATGATATCAACATTACAAATATGTTTCTGTGTAATACATAGAATACAGGCCATTGAACTGTCAGCTCTTCAAAAAATGCAACAAAGACAGAAAGAAATTGAAGAACAGAACAAGAAAAAGAAGGCTGTACTTCAGAAGGCAATCAAACAAAGGTAATTTACATGTATATGAAATTAATACACATGATTTGTTAATTTTGTATCATCAAAATATGCACATGTGTCAGGTTGCAAACAATGTTCTGGTGGGCTGCAAATGCATCCTGTATCTCATTGGCCCTTGCTTCATCATCCTTATACAATGTATCTGTTGCAGGCAAAACAAATTTTAGGTAATTTTTTTTCAACTAGGTAATTTTTTTTCAATATTCTAAAAAGGGAACTAATATGTTTACTGAGGTTACAGGTAGGTTTATTTAAATGTTGGGTTAGGGTTTGGATTACAAATGTAGTTCACAGGAACCCAAATGTAGCACTTGACTATAGCTCTAAAAACCCTAAGTTACTAAACACCTGTTGTTGACGGTTAGGGTGTTTTTTAAATGTAGGGTAGGGTTTGGATTAGTTCACAGGAGTAATTGAAGAATCATTTTTCTGTGTTCAGTGATCTAGCCCTAAGAACCCAAATGTAGTGACTATACATGTAGCTCTAAAAACCCTAAGTTATTAACACCCGTTGTTGACGGTTAGGGTGTTTTTTTAAATGTAGGGTAGGGTTTAGATTAGTTCACAGGACCATTGAAGAATCATTATTTTTCTGTGTTGTTCAGTGATCTAGCCCTAAGAACCCAAATGTAGTGACTATAGCTCTAAAAACCCTAAGTTACTAAACCCGTTGTTGATGGTTAGGGTGTTTTTTTAAATGTAGGGTAGTGTTTGGATTAGTTCACAGGACCATTGGAGAATCATTTTTCTGTGTTGTTCAGTAATCTAGCCCTAAAAACCCTAAATTAGTGAGCAGGTTAGTTTTTTATGTTGGGTTAGGGCTTGGATTGTGTTAGGAATGAGTGCTTGGAGTGGAGTGTTAGTGGATTTCATAAATCTGCTTGTTATTCATTTGGCTCTAATGTTCCGCATGGAAACGGCAAAGCGAAGCAGAAATGTTGATAACTTTTTGAGTTACATTGATTTGTACTTCTTTGCAGTTCTCGATCATTTATCTATTTTTGCGCCTTTTGACATCCTCTGTGGGTGATTCTTTGATGAGAGAATAGTAGTATTTCTTTGAGCCGGGGTGGCACACTTTGTTCCATATTATCTCGCCCTTGCTCCGACGGTTTTTCTCCGGCTTCTCTGGTTTTCCTCTATCCACAAAAGCCAACACGCAAAATTCCAATTCGATGTGTGGATTAGCTGGTTCCTGACTTTGATCAGCCCAATGGTTGTTTCAGGTTCCATTAGAAAGTGAAAGTTTTTTTTAGCAAACTTCTTTGTTGTCAGGAGTTAGAAGTTTGTTTATTTGTGTACTTACCATTTTCTTCTAGTCAGTGTTTTATTCCATTTGGAAAGCTGAGTCTATTAAATGAGTATGAGGGGTTACAATGTACTTCAAGATCCTCTGCACTCGTTACTTTAAGATATTCTTTAGGTCTTTTGTATTATAAGTTTTCTTCTAGATACATTGTTAGAGGTGATTTCGCTTTTCTTTTGCCTTTATTTTAGCTCAGTTACTCTGTAGAAGTCGGTTCGGTTGACACAGTTTGTTTCGAAGTACGATTGGAGCCGTAAAGTACTGATCATCTATAAACAATATATTTTTCTGGAATTAGCTTTCTTACTTCACCTGAGTTGCTGCAGTTTTCAAAAAAGAATGCAGAGTCAACACAAACTTAGAGTTCGCCCGTGTTGTTGTCCATGTTAATTTTATTTCCAAGTACGGTTTTGTTAGTAGTATGCATGCGTGCATAATGAGAGCGACTGGGTTCAGCAATTAGTCACTTATAGAATAAACGGTGGTGTTCAAATCAACAAGCGCTTCTGTGGCGCAGTGTGATAATCCACTGGATTAATATCTACCAGGCGTTCCTTGTGATCCTGGCCCAAGTCCGATCGGGCGAGGTTAGTAAGTGGATGGGTGACCGTAAGTAGTACAGTGCGTCAGGGGGGAGAAGAAAAAAATGGAGAAGGCAGTGGGAGGGAAGGGAGAGGAAGTAGAGGGGAGGTGTGGGTTGTCAAAGTATATTTTGTAGGGGAGGGGTGGGTGATTTTTTTCTCTTTTTAAAATCCCCCCAAAAAACTAAACCCCCCTTTTTTTTTATGAATCCCCAAAAAAATAAAATCCCTTTTTAGAATCTTTGATAGAAAAAAATACCAAGGTAGAAAAAAATTACCTTGGTAGTTGAAAGTTTTTTTACCTAGTTGATTTTTTTTTACCTAGTAGTTAGAATTTTTTTTTACCTGAAAAAAATAAATTACCTGCAACATATCCATTTAGACCAATAAGATTTTGGCACTGACACAGGAAGCCATTCAGGTGCATATCCCACCACTGAGTCAGCAGCAAGTAATTGAAGTTTATTGAAGCACTCATGGAATCTCACCCAAAGTAATATGCAAAAAAGAAAATATATTAGTGAACATGGTAAACTTTGAAGATGAAAAAATAGCCAGAATTGACATTTGCCCTTGTATTTTGACAATAATAATTATATTAAAATGACATTTGTCACACCATAAGACATTGTTTTTTTCTGCCCTTGTTATAATAGTACCATTTGCATCCCTCAGTGACTGCAATTGGGCCATAAAATAATGATACTGTATGTGGGCTGAAACAAAACACTATGTTAACTTTGGCTTGGGAAGAATAAAGTTTTTAATGCTTACATGTACTTGATTCCTACTAGCAACATCAGGATCATACTCATATATATATATATGTACATGACTTGTAGTACTGCATGAGCATGAATTAATGTGAAACACTAATTATTTGGAACATAATCATCAGTTCTGACATAATCAAAATGGTAATGAAATGGTTACAAACTACATTATTTTGTACATGGTGTGTTATCTTAAGTTTATGATTTATTATATGTACACGTATGATTATATCTACATGTTTGATTACGATCCTAGTACATGTACGTACATTGTATACATGTATGTTCCAATAGTGGGAAGAAAATCTTATTTTTTTTCTTACAGATCTTTCCCATTTTTTGCTGTCATACCATCTTTTCAGATTAACAGTTTGGAGACCGGTTGTGCAGTTTAGCACACCTCAGAGGAAGAAACCAGGAATCATAGAATAATATATTATAATATCTAATTATTTATCCTAATTTTAATGCATTTTTGAATTATTCTAATCTCGTAGGTACAAAAAGACCCAGGCAGAGGCACATGTCCTAAATGCTGTGCAGAAGGAACTTGGTCACCTGGACACCTTGCTGTCAGCAGATGTAGCCATTCTTAGGGATACGATAGAGGAAGCCAGCAGAGAGTATCATTATGCTCAGTAAGTAATACATTATAGCCATCCTTAGGGATAAGATAGAGGAAGCCAGCAGAGATTATCATTATGCTCAGTACTTAAGTAATACATTATAGCCATCCTTAGGGATAAGATAGAGGAAGCCAGCAGAGATTATCATTATGCTCAGTAAGTTAATACATTATAGTTAGGTTTTTTAGATCGAATGGCACATTGTAGACATCATTATTTTTTCCCATAATTTCAGACTTAAAGACCATTGACTTTAATGACCTTTAAGCTGGCATGATACATGTATATTGTCTTAAAATTCATGAAAGAGTATGCCTCGATTATATCATCATCTTGCCATGATCTTGGCCTGTTCTTTGTTAAGGTTTTTACTAAAGTTTCAAGTTGTTTATTTTACAACTGTTTACATAAATTACAATAAAGGAGTATACATGTAGAGTAACAACACTAATAATTGATACAAAAGATACATAACAGACAGAGAGGAAAATTACAAAACTGGTGCACAGTGACCAAAGTAGTATACACTTTAGAGTTGGTCACTGCCTTTGTTGAAATAATAATGATTGAGTTTCTTTTAATTATTAACAGAATATACAATGTACATATTTTTATGAAGATCATGCGAAGATCTTAACAATATCATGTCATATTGATCTTGGCAATATATTATCTTAAGATTCATCATGAACAATCTTACAATAATCTTGCCTAGACCTTGCCAAGATCATGGAATGAGAATGGCAATAATATTATCTTAAGATTCTTGATAAATTTTATCAAGATTTACCAAGATCATGCCATGTGCCATGATCTTGGCACGAATTTGTCAAAATAAGATCTTGCCAACTGAAAATGTATATAAGATCTTACAGGATATCGTACAAGATCATGAAAAAATCCTCAACCTGGGTTTAATTGATCAATTTCAATACTTCACTAGAATTTTCCTTTTTCTTAACATTATTTTAAAATTTCACTTACGGTTATTTACAAAAGAAGTAAGCCACCCGGATTATGCATAAGGCTATTCTAGGTGGAGAGTAAACAACGAAAAGAAGAAATTTACACACTGGCTTTGTAACAGATCTGACTGTTATGAGCAAGAAGTTAATTTATACACCTATTATTTTAAATGTTGATACCATTGAACAAAAAATTATCAATGAACACCAAGCATTGAACAATAATTTTACTGCACACTTTGGTCATGCCACCATAAATATTAATGTGAAGCAAAGATGATTGCTAATGATTCTTCTTGCCATTGGACGCTAAATGTACATGTTGTTTTATTTTCTCGTGCTTGCATTTAACGTACTAGTATATAATGCAGCAGGGTTACTGTTCGATTTCTTAGAGTGATTGCAATAGCCGATGGCAATGTAAACCCTTTGAAATATAATCTTAATAGTGTATATTAGATGCAAAGAAAGAAATGAAAACAAAAGATTTCACGGCTCATGTGTTGTTATTTTACTATAACTGCTCGATTTCTGTTTTCTGACTTGTTTATTTAGTCATGACCGAAACGAAGAAAGGATTGTCTGGGCCATTAGTATGCGCAGTGCACCATGGGTATTGGTTTGGGTAGACGCATTCGTAAACGACATGGTGTCGTGAGGGGAGAAGTGAGTTTTTTTCTCCAAAAATGTCAACTTAAACAATAATAGTAATCGGTTGTTGCATGAGATCAACTAGACCATCTTGATCGGCAGGATTTCCACTGAAGTGAAGAAGCGCACAATGCCATGATAATCCTTTAACGACAACTGCAATACGATCAACCTCGAACAACGAACTTAAGGTGGCTCGCCTGGATTTTCCAGGGACGCACCATACCCACTTTGAACGGCTGATACTCCACTGTCAGAGCACGGTCGGACTAGCCACTTCACCCATTTACTAGAAATAGAATAAACTTTCTAAAAATGTAGGTTTGTTTGACATCGGTGTTACCATAGGAACACAGCGTCGACGTCATGTATTTTACATATCATCAATTTTCTCGAAATCTGGACCTAAACTTTTAAAACGACCTAGTGTCCCTTGTAGTCTAACTGTAGGTCTTCAAGACTGCAAAGTTTAAAAAAATTGTATGAGAGCGTTTTCGAAAAGAATTGGGTTGAATATTTTCATTCAAAATATAAACAATCCGCCTTACTTCCTGTTTAGTCGTCGAGAACTGTGTTTTCCGGACCGATTCAAGCGATGTTTTTAGCATATTTCATACCTGTGGCATAGGACGACTTCCCATGAAAATTTCATTCCATTTGCTTTATTCGATTTCGGTTTATGGAATCATAAGTAATGTCATAAATATGCTCAATTTACTCAAAATAGTAATGTCTTTGCTAAGGAAGCTGTAATTCGAAAACTAGTCGATAAATATTTTTTTAAATCTTTTCAGCTGAAATTCAACATGTACTACCCTGGCCCTGTAAATTTCAAGAGCATTGAATCATTTTAAGGGCGCGAAATAAAAACAAAAACATAGGCAACTTTTACATTCATCAACACAAGCTTCATTGCTGTATCATTTTGTTTATGGCTTGTGTCTTTCCGAAATTTCTCTTTTGTCTAGATTCTACATACTTGTGTGCTTTTGAACTAACAAGTTAACCATGCACGCTTGCTACGCTTCGCTACTGCCGGAACGCTCGTGCAAATTCTGTTCTTAGTAGTCACGCTGCCAGTTGTAACGCTGTTATAATATAACTTATAATATTTATTTATAATATCACTAATACAAAATCTCGTTTTTAGTTGATATTTAGAAAATATGGTCTACTAAAAACACACTTATTCAACATTATCATCCGGCACTGCCAAGCTTCGTGGTTTAACTAATTTGCATGTCATTGTACTAAGAACAGAATTTGCACGAGCGTTCCGGCAGTAGCGAAGCGTAGCAAGCATGGATGGTTAACTTGTTAGTTCAAAAGCACACAAGTATGTAGAATCTAGACAAAAGATATATTTCGGAAAGACACAAGCTATAAACAAAATGATACAGCAATGAAGCTTGTGTGGATGAATGTAAAAGTTGCCTATGTTTTTGTTTTTATTTCGCGCCCTTAAAATGATTCAATGCTCTTGAAATTTTCAGGGCCAGGGTAGTACATGTTGAATTTCAGCTGAAAAGATTAAAAAAAATATTTATCGACTAGTTTTCGAATTACATCTTCCTTAGCAAAGACGTTACTATTTTGAGTAAATTGAGCATATTTATGACATTACTTATGATTCAATAAACCGAAATCGAATAAAGCAAATGGAATGAAATTTTCATGGGAAGTCGTCCTATGCCACAGGTATGAAATATGCTAAAAACATCGCTTGAATCGGTCCGGAAAACACAGTTCTCGACGACTAAACAGGAAGTAAGGCGGATTGTTTATATTTTGAATGAAAATATTCAACCCAATTCTTTTCGAAAACGCTCTCATACAATTTTTTTAAACTTTGCAGTCTTGAAGACCTACAGTTAGACTACAAGGGACACTAGGTCGTTTTAAAAGTTTAGGTCTAGATTTCGAGAAAATTGATGATATATAAAATACATGACGTCGACGCTGTGTTCCTATGGTAACACCGATGTCAAACAAACCTACATTTTTAGAAAGTTTATTCTATTTCTAGTAAATGAGTGAAGTGGCTAGTCCGACCGTGCTCTGACAGTGGAGTATCAGCCGTTCAAAGTGGGTATGGTGCGTCCCTGGAAAATCCAGGCGAGCCACCTTAAGTCCCTGTTATTGTCATGTTCAGGGTTAAAAAAGCTTCATCAGCTTAAAGTGCCCCTAGCCCTATTTTAGTTTTATTTATTTTCAAAGTCTAGATGAAAATTGAGGACGAAAGAAAAAGAAAAAAGTTAAATCGGTAGAATTCCTGATTTGTAAATCGTGATTAAAGTGCCGCCCATTTTGTTTCACGACCGCGCAGTTTGAGGTCTGGGTCGAGTGACGTAAGATCGACAAAAGCCATTGTTCACCGGTACTTGTTGTAGGTTCTATTATTATGGTTCTTGATCTTACGTCACACACAATGCACGATGTACTAGGCCCATGCCTCTAATTAGTGTACTGTGGCTCGGTCGTGAAAAGAACCTGGTCGCTTTTCGCAAACTTCAACAGGTTGTACACAATCAAGCATTCAAGCAAACAAAACGTTTTTTTGCATAATTACTCTAAATATTATAAGAATTTATGCAAAGAAATAAAAAGAATGTGGTTAGGAGCACTTTAAATTACGAATGTTTCCAATGTCATATACATGTATGCATGTCTAGTTATATATGAACGTCTCGGTAAATAGAGGATCTTACACGGTGGTTTGAAGATATGAAGTTTATCCTCAAGAGTCAAAATGTTAGGACAGATCCATTTGCTTTGTACTGCAGTTAGGGTATTTTTTAAATATATTATTTTTATCAAATTTCATTAACTTTATTTTCTTTTTTTCTTTCAGAAAACGATATGAGAGAGCTGAAGCAGAATTTGTAGAAGCAAAAATTGACCTGCACAGAAAAACGGAAAGAAAAGAGCTCCTAACAGAACATCTTTACACTATAATACAGGAAAATGAGCAACGAAAAGCACTGAAACTAGAAGACCTTATGGTCAAGCTCAATGTGTCTGAGGAGTTTATACAAAATTCTAATCTCTGCTCCCATGGTGAGAACCTGGTAGAGTCTGCCGGGCCACAAGAAGAAAAAACAGTTCCACAGAACATTGCTACAAGTCAACAGTTAACAGAAGCACCAACAAACGTTTGTGATGATAAAGGCGTTTTAGTGAAAGAGGAGCCCTACATTAAGATAACTTTTGTAGAAGGTAAACAACAACAAAAACAACAGGAAAATTTAGGCACGTCACTATCACAAACAAGTTGATACAGTTATTACACATGTTAGGTATACTGTTGTTTCACAAATAACATAGGTTGAGCTTAAACTCTTAAACTTAAATGAGAATAACTGCAGTAACTACCCCATCTGCAGCAATTAGACAGTGTCTAGACTTATTTTTTTATGAACACGAAGTGATATTCTTAATTTATACCTGACGTTATTTAGGTAGCTATTGATTTTGATAATTCCTTTTCTTCACAATTGAATTAACAATCATAGTATATATATTTAGAATTCACCTTTTTTATGAATGTAGTTGTAGTGTCCCCAATAAGCCGTCAAAGCTAAATACATCGACACGTTAGTATTGGTAATCATTAGTGTGCAAGTTCAATTAACGATTAATAGTGATGTTTGAAAATTCAAGCATGACGACCACTATTTATCGTTAATTGAACGTTGCACACTAATGATTACCGGTTAATAATATAGATGCACAAATGAAAAGGAGATCTGAATTTGACTAGTTTTGCACCAAATAGCCCACTTCCGAGATATGCTTCACTTCCTACGTACAAAGGAATCAAAACGAGGCTCCGTGCATAATGCTCAGTCGTTCGTGACAAACTACAGAAGTGCTGTATAATCTTGTTACGAACGACTGATAATTATGCACGGAGCCTCGTTAATGATTCCTTTGTACGTAGGAAGTGAGGCATATCTCGGAAGTGGGCTATTAACTAGTTTTGTTATGCACCGGATTAACTGTGTTTGCACTGCTGTTAGTGATTAACACGTCTGCTCAGCCAATCAGAATTGAGTATTTTTGTATCTATATTATTAATAAAGTTATACCACTACTATAGTCAAAAGATGCAGGGAAAGGGAGTAGGCTGACTGGCAGATTTAGGTTTACCAGGTAAATACATGAACATGGTCAGAAATCCCATGTAAGGCCTTACAGTATCCATACCGAGGAAGACTAACAATTTCATGAACACGTAACCTCGATTAATCCTGGTTTACACTAAGTGACAAGAATATTAAGCACAAGCAACTTGCCGCCGTATTTATCATTAGCGGTAGTTATTCTACTCATGGGTGTGAGATAAGAACAAGCACCGCTGTTGAGCAATGCAGTACTGCGTATGTTGCTTGTGCTTATAGATCCATTGCATAAATAGCATCCAATTTAAAGAGGTATTGTCCCAGAGGCTTAGCCTGTGTTCACGTTGCCACACAAAAGTGTTTTCACATGAATGTGAGACTAAATATTCCTAAACAATGGTTATCCCAAATCATCATGTACCATGCGGTTGGGTGAAATTATGAAAGAAACAGAACAATTAATATTTTAAAGTTTACCTGAAATTGTTATCTTATTTTGGTTGTTTGTGTTGCCATAAATCCACAGGTCTTGTTCATGCAATGACTTCAATCTTGCTCAGAATCAGTAGTGCATGTACACGTAGCTGTCATCTATAGTGTACACCAATTTTTAAAGGGCAAATGATATCAGAGAAAAAAGTAACTTTTAGATATATTTATGCTTGTACAGGTATATGTTTTATGCTCTGAATTAATAGAGTTTGGTATATAAACATTTTGAAGGTTTTGAATTTGATATAGTTTTATAATATCGACTATTTGGTCACAGAAGTTTCATTGAAAGCATGACTCGTTATCAATAAGGTCTCAAATTTAATATATAAATTAAGTAAGATGAAGTAATAGTTATGGTGTAAAGGTTTATCATGAATGGAAATAAATAATTTAGGGTAACTTTTCAATGTCTTCAATTTATTTTTTTATATTTCAATTTCCCTATTTGGAATTTTGTTACGAGAAGAACAATTTCCCATCTCCTTTCGTGTAATATAAAGAGGTTATCACACGAAAAGTTGTGTAATACGGTTGGGTATTTTTACGAGTCGGTTTTATTTTTTCGAGCCTGAAAGGCGAGAAAAAATAAAATTGACGAGTAAAAATTTCCAGCCGTACGCGTATTATTACACAACTTTTCGTGTAATAAATTGTTTATTATACGACAGCTAACACGAACAAAAGAAAATCTCGAGAGAAGAAACCTCTCAGCCTCAGTTGAAGTCCAATTCGGGGCGAGCGCACTGAAAAAAGTTTTTCGCGCGCTAAAAGCTGATTGGCTGTTACTCAAACAGCCCCATTTCGATTGGTCGCGCTTAACAAAACCTTTTAAGTGTTGAATAAACCTGTGCAAACCTGTTCGCGACCCGTGTAATACGGTCTCATATTTGTACTCGTTTTAGCCCGTATTTGCACTCGAAAACGCGAAGTCGTATAATAAATAGACCTTGTTCATAAATGTGTATTCCCGTTTTAATAGTTTATCCACAATGCAATGTGAAAGAGCATGTCCATATTAGTGATATTGTGAAATTTCAGTGCTGTAGCTTAAAAAGCTTTGATGTTACAGCAAGATTAGAGAGCTTTGTATCTAGCCTCTCTTTCATGTATTTTCTGCATTTGAAATATGCATAACTCAACAGCAATTCTCCACATTGCTCTAAAACTGAACACAATTACTAGTTTTAATGTGATCTTTCATGAGGTAGCATTAGATTCCCTCTACAGATTTATCTTCCGAATTATGCAAATTAGGAGGCGGCCATTATGAATGAGGTCTGTGAAACACAAGGAAGAGTGCATTGTATTGTTTTTTGGAGGGTGGGAGGGGGTTATATTCCAGGGGTGTTAGGAAAAATCCTACTCCCTACTGTTGAAGGTCAGAGTTTTCCGTAAGGTGGCAAAAACAAACCCGGGATATAGCCGGGTTTAATCAAAGAGAATCTTGTCCATCACGTTTATTGCAAAACTTTCTATACCTATTTTTTTTGGCCATGGGTTGCTTGACACCCTGATATTTGAAACCGTCTTAACCCCCTGCATTTCATTTGTTCGAGTAATAACTGAAATTAACATTTTATCTAGTAGCGCCAGCCGAGTACTCTACTCGGAGGGTGGACCGACCGTCCGATCCATCCATGTTGAAGCTGTATACTCCTGCTAATCGTTTAAAACCTCCCTTCTTGAGTGTCTTCTCACAAGTGTGGATCGGCGGTATGATCACGTGACAGAATTTTACTCACTGATTGGTCCGCTGCAAGGACCTTTGTCTCCGAGCGGAGGCCACACCAGACCGATCCGAGCAGAAATGCTTCCGAGCGTCTGGCTAGGCATAACTACGATAGTAGTGGCGTAGGGAGGGGGAGCAAGGGGATAGCTGCCCCCTATACCCAGTCCCAGAAGAGAGATTGACAGAAGTCATCTGAATGAAAATGTCCCAGAATTAATCATTTCGTCCCCCCCCCCCCCCTTCCAGTCCAGTTACCCCCAATTTTCAGGACTTCCCTGTACGATAGGGAAGTTTCAAATGACTCGGGCCCAAGCAGGTGGTACATCGCTCGTAAGCTGCTCGGGTGATCGAAAGCCAACCGACCGAGTAGCCACACCTACCGACTGATCGGACCACCTTACGAACATGGGACCGCATTAAGATCACCCGAACGTCCAATATACCCAATAATCGGAGAAGTGTGGTCCCAGCTTTAAAAAGATAGCAAATCAACTTGATGGGAATTGTCAACAACAAGTCTAGGAATGGAAAAAATGCATGTGAAAATAAGAAGCAGGAGTAAACATGCCTAGCTCTAGTGAAAAGATGAATTGACTTCATGTAGATATACATCCGCACATTTGCACACACATTTGTTGGTAGCATAAAGAACTACATGTAAAAATGCTGATGCTGCTAATGAGTTCAGAATAATTAATGCAAGTGAACTCACTGTCCTTTGAAGATCCAGGCGCAGAAAATTTACTGGGTAACATTTCTTCGAGTTTAACCAAAAAAGGAGTGGACATGGACATTATATCAAATGAGTTTGCAAATGATGATGCTGTTACCAGTTATTGCCAGAAAAAAAACCACCCTACTTCATGTTAGATTGTTGGTGACAATGTAAATAATGGTTCGCCAAAGAACAGGAGCAAACGACAAAGAGAGTGGCAATGGCAATGAGCCAATATGCCATGTTACAAACTGAAACTATAGGTTGGTCATTTTTACAGTGAAACTGAAAGAAATCACCATCCAGCCAACAGGAAAGGAGGAAGACAAAAATCACAAATTTGAGAACTTCCCCAAATACGATTGTATTTCAAATCAGACAACAGTTAGTATGATCAAAACTAAACTGAAACATGAAAAATTATGTAATGAAATATATTGCCTTCCTGGTTTTCTATTGAATGCACGAGTACGTACCTTCTACATTCCGCTACCGTTGAGTGCTCCTGTTCTTACGGGAATCATTATTTAAGGTTAAAGTTCTTTTATTGGTTTAATCTTCATGCGTTTTAGGGTCGAATTAGCGGGAGTACATTTCCTGATAAACATGAACATACATTAGCTGAAGCTCCAATCAATAAGCTCAAGCAGGATTACCTTGTACTTATACCCTGCGAGAAGAGCCTTCTTCAACTCCACGAAAAACGAGAAAAAAAGAAAGCTCTGCAGCATTCGTGTTGTTTTCGCCCAGGATTCTGAGCTTGATAAGCCTGTCAAAAACCGGTTTATCGGCGCGCGGCTAATTTGTTGTTTTAAGCTGATGACCAAACCTGAGACCTGACTGCATCAACACTACTGCTCGAAACGAGCCACATTATTGGCTTACCCAACAATACGAAATACCCTAATTTTACCTTTACAAAAACAATAGAGCTACAGTATAATGGGTCCAATAAATCAGAATACAGGTCTCGAGCGTACTGTATTACTCGCATCAATGGCGGACGAAGGTGACACCACTGAGTGACCGAGTGAGTCTGGTACGAGACAAAACCGTTGTCGCATAGACCCATTCGAAAAATGGCGTCCAATTTAAAAAGCTATTGTCCTGGTAACGTGAACACGAGGCTAGTCAGTCCACACAAAAGATTTTGAACGTGTAAGCGAGGCTAGTCAGTACTAAACAATAGTTAGTTAAATTGGACGCCATTTTTCGAATGGGTCTATGTTCGCTACGAAAACAACGCGAATGCTGCAGAGCCTTCTTTGCTTCTCGTTTTCGTGGAGTTGAAGAAGGCTCTTCTCGCAGGGTACATTGTACTCTGCAGGTCAAGGAGTACTGTGAAATATCTCGAGCAGTTCTCCTTCTTGAATTGCACACTGCCAAGTCAATCCCACATCAGTACAGTGGTCAGGAGCCCATAACTAGGAGCGTCCATATCCGGCTATATAGTTGTTACGGCGTTTTTACAAGTTGGGCTATTTTTAGATTATTTTAATTGCCAATTGGTGGGTTGCACCTTGGCGGAACAAAAGATGCCTCATTAGCTACTTTTGTTATACCAAACAACATGGCTGCTACGCTTTTGTGATTTTATTCCCTTAGGAATAATTTCAACTCGACAATAGCGGGAAACCGGTCTAAAAATAACCTAACTTGTGAAAATGCCGTAGCATAGGGGTAGTATGGGAGATTCTCGCTCTTAGTTATGGGCTCTTGCAGTGACTAATTTTTTTAAACATAATCCACATAATGCAATGCAGTCTTGGTGACAATACAATCCGTTGGATGCCGCTGTGTTTTTAGATTTCTTAGTTGACATAATGGATCACACAGTGATTGGTGGTGATACCCAACCCTCGATGTGAAATGAAGGCCTCAGGGTTTTAAAATTAACCACAAATTTAAGGTTCGTGAACAATGACGATGCTCCTGCGTGCTCCGTGATCTGCTCTCCTCCTGCGTGAGATCACTTGACTGGTGTACAAGATATATAGTTACCGGTCCTGAGCTAACACTAACACTACTGTCTACTACTACTACTACTAATAATAATAGCTTTATTTATACTGCAAATATATAGATCAGTGGAAATTATATTTCAAGATTCGGAGCCAAACTGTGGAATGAGATACCCTGCTGCCTTAAAAAACTTCCCAAAAACGAATTTAGACGAAAGCTGAAAAAAGCTCTTTTTGACATTTTCAAAACAGAAGACGCCTATATTGATTCGCTTGCTATAATGTCCAATCTAAAATCACTAACTTTTAAAAGATAATTTTGTTTCTAACGATATATATATGTATATATACATATATATACATACTTTCATACCGTCGTTACTTATAATCTTGATAGCATTTATTTTGTCCTAAGTTCCCTCTCCTCCTCATGATAATTAATATGTAAATGTGCATATTTTCGTTTTTTTATATAAGACTAGGCCCGCCTAGAATAGCGCTTAGCTACCTGCGGGCCAGCCACATTTCTAAATACAACATCTTAATTTAAATAAAAATCTGTCTGTAAATAAAACTGTCTGTATGAATCGCAACTGTCATCAACCCATGTGCAGTTGTATCAAAACTATATACATTGTACATACACACAGAAAGACAGACAAACAGCCATATCGCGATCAGACAGACAGACGGACAGACCTCCCTTCTTGAGTGTCTTCTCGCAAGTATGGATCGGCGGTACGATCACGTGACAGATTGTTACTCACTGATTGATCCGCTGCAAGGACCTTTGTTTCCGAGGTACGAACATACGTACAGCAAGAGCACAATCATAACATTACGTGTACAGATGTGCAAACAGATATGATCGGCTATAGGTACATAAATACGATTATATGTATACTGAATACAATACAACCACGTATCACCTAGGAGCTTATGACAACTCGTTTAAACGTGAACGTGAACGTGAACTAAAAATAAGTAAATAGAAATACAGTAGAACCCAGACTTACGGCCACCCCGTTAATACGGCCCGGCGAAATTTCACTCAATCTCTTCTAAAAATAACCCCGTTAATACGGCCACCCCGTAATACGGCCAACGACCAGGATTTTACGATACCCGAGCGTTCAATTTCTTTGTAATTTCATCCCGTATTACAGCCACTAAATACCAGACGGATTATACATGTAACAAATTAATTAATCAATAAACATACAGTACGCGATCACTGCTTCACTTCTTTATTCTTTTGGAACCAGAATTTTACGTCGTTTTCCTCTATGGCGACAGTATATAATGTTTACACACAGGATTAGTAGCAAAAATTAGGCCAACCCCGTATTACGGCCAACCCGTTAATGTCCAATGGCCGTATCTTGTGTCTTCTCCGCATTAATCTGTAAATAATTACTCTCAAACCATGTAGAACGTAAACTGAGATCAGAGTTAATGAGGAACTGCAGTATTCCATCGGAGACGCATCAGAAGCATACTCAGTTGTATCATCCGCATAAAGCCTCTAAGATGTATTAGATACACAGTAGTTCAGGTCATTGATTTAGATATTGAATAACAATATAATGGACCTAGCAAGGATCCTTGTAGCACTCCGGTCTTTACAGCCTTCACTCAGAGTAAACACCCGATCCTCCCTCGCAAGCTAAGAGAACATACCTGTTGAGGAGTCTTCTCTATATCGTTTTCTTTTAGAGGCAGATATAAGTATATAATCATAAGTGCAGTAGTATTTTAATTAATTAACTAACTATAATTAACTAACTATACTGTATTTCACATCTTTAACTTTATAAGCTGTATTTATTCATAAGTTATAATTTACATAGCCCTTGTTTATTAACATATCTTTTTTAACTTATGAGCTCCTTATGTGTAGATTACATATTCGTATACATACATCGATGACTGAAGAATTGCGGGAGAGCCTTAATAAAAGCGAAGCTGTTGCACTAGTAGCCGTTGATCTTAGTAAGGCATTTGACTCTGTCTGCCACAGTCTGTTGCTGCCAAACGTAAAGCATATGAGCTTCTCAGATGATGCTATGCAGCTCATATCTGCCTAGGATATTCCAATCCTTCGCGACTGAATATTTAAAGGTGGCTTTGCCAACAGAGTACTGCGGTAAAAGGCTAGTGCCGCGCAGACATCTTCTGTGCATTAGCTGAGTGCCTGCATGGGTAGGTATCCCTAAGGGTATAGTTCAAATGGTCCCTCTATACCCCATTCTATACCCTTATCCCGGCATTGCAAATAATGGAAAATTTCAAAATCCAACTGAAAACGAAGAAAACGTCTACGACTTGATGAAGTTAGCAGCCCGGCCTAATTTGGAACGCATAGGCTGCGTACAAGATCTTCTGTTTGCTCTAAGAATAGAGCATATTGCTTGATTCTGTAATCTCTCAAGTTTGTTGCCGGGACAATTTGTTAGAACAATCAATGCAAACCAAATCCTGCATCCGTAATCCAGTATAGGTAGTATAGTCTGTTGATAAACCTTAAGTAGCATGTCCTTGGATAAAAATCCCAACAGCCTATTTAATAATCTGAGTTTAGGATAAACGTTCTTACATATTAATTTGATGTATGATTATTCCAAGTTAGAGAACTGTCTAATATGTATATGTACCACAAGATATTTATAGACGCTGATTTGTTCCAGCTTGTGATCTCGTACATAAATCAGCGAGCTAAATATTTACGTCTGTGTGAGTGATTATATAAAGTGACACGACCTTCATTAATCACATATCAGTCTTTTTCTAAAACATTGAACAGAAGATACATAATACGTAAACGCACACTTCAAAGTGCAGTAATTTCCTTCATCATTATTGTTTTCCTCTCTTCCTTAATGTGCCATACATAGAAGAATCAGGTATTTAGTTAAATTATATTATTCCTTACTGTCACTTAACGTATGTAATACTTGTTCTTTTGTGGAATCTGAAACAATGATACTGCCATCTGCAAGCACTACTAGGTAGATGGGTTTACCAATGTCCCCACACGTTTTCCCAATAAAACGGCCGTCTAGTGTGAACTTCTGAATACGACGATTACCATAATCACATACAAGTAGGTTGCCATCGTTGTCAATGGCAAGGCCCCGTGGCTCCATCAGCTCACCATCTTCACTTCCTTTTCTTCCTATTACAGATCTTCTGGTCAGTGTGTTATCTTGCTGGACAAAAACATGAATGACGTAATTGCTGTTATCAGATACAAGGAAAATATCATTATGGACTATGATGCTAAAGGGATTCATCATTTCCCAAAGTCCCGATAAGCTAAACTGAAATAGATAAGTTCCATCTATTGTAAACACTTGAACGCGGTGATTCCTATAGTCAATGACTATAACACGTCCTTGTTCGTCTACGTGTACTCCCGTTGGATTAACGAACTCTCCACTACCCTGACCACGTGTGCCAAAGCACTTCAATGGCTTTCCAGTTGTGCTGTCGAATATCTGTATCCTGTGATTTAACTGATCTGTTACAGCTACTTCGTTATTGTTTATGAATGCTATATCAGTAGGGCAATTCAGTTGTCCATCTCCAATGCCTGTACTACCAAACGTTTTAACTAACATACCCTCCATATTGAATACAGCTATACAGTGTGACTTAAAGTTAGTAACAGCAATTCTGCTATTGTCTTTATTCACTGCGATACTATAAGGCCTTTTCAGAGGTTCCTTCATCCCTTTCATCTCAAACTGTCCAGTAATCTTCAGCTGTTGTGGTTTCACGTCCATCACCAGCGGGCTATTGGACACATGCTTGCCGTTAATCTTCACATCAGCTGTGAATTGTCCCGGTACCTTGGGGATTAATTCCAGTTCATATTTCTCTCCAATTCTTTCTAATACTTGAAGCAGTTTCACGTCCTCTTTAGGACTGATGTTCATCTCTATAACATCGTCAGGGTCGTTGTTTGGTTCTCCCGCAGAGTTTTTAGTAAACACGCTCAGCTTTACTTTACACAGTGCTTCTAGTTTTGATTCCACCTGTACGGTGCTCTTTACTGGGTTTGTAAGCTGTGTTTTGATCAAAGAACCAAGACCTACTTCTCGCAGTATGGTAGGCCCCTCACTAGGAACGAAAAGGATCTTAAAGTAGATTTCGGTAAAATCTTTTTTTAAGGCGATAAGTTCGTCACATCTATTTTGTACTGAGTCTTTAGTGGTCATTATTAGATGTGCTGAGCCATATTCAATCAGCTTGGAGACGTGCTCACTGGCACTGCGAGTTTGATGAAGTAATGACTCTTGCTCGTCTTTCTTTCTAATTATCATTTGCACCTCTTCGTCTATCTGTCCCACCAAGTCTCTCTTGTTTTGTTCAATAAATGCAATCAGTTCCTCGGCTGCTTTTATCACATTCGTTTTGATTTCTTCAGCCGTAGTCTTTATCTTGGAAACATGTTCTCCTAAAACGTCAAGTTTGGTTTGTTCAACTGTTTGTTTTGTCTTTAATTTTTGACATTTGTCATTCAAAAACAACCTTTGCATTTCCGCTTTTTCTTCTATATCTACAAGGTCATGTACACCTAGTTTATGATCCTGTAGAATACATTTTGGACATACACAGCTCTCGCATGTGTTGCAGTAAAATTGTAACATTTCTTTGGTGTGTTGTGGTTTCTCACAGAAAGACTGTTGACGGAAAAGCAGGTTGTAGTCGTCAGCTTGAAGATCCGCTTCAGACAGATGTACGACTCTATGTCCTTGTGTAAATTCACCGTGAGCATTCAAGCATTGCTTACACAGATATCGAGCACAGTTCAAGCAGTGTGATGTTGATGGCTTTTGCTTTTTACAAACTGAGCAGTTTACTCCAGAGCTGTCTTCAATGGATGTTGCGATGGACAGGACTTCAAGAATACGCGAGTGAAAGCTGCTTGACTCCAGAGAATCGAAGTCTCTACGCTGCGGTAGATCGACTTTCGTCTGGCACGAAGAACAACTGAATGTTTTCCCTTCTTCTTTCAGCTCAGCGTGTGCTATCAGACAATTCTTACAGAATGTATGGAAGCATTTGAGAATCTTGGGCTCCTTCAGGGTCTCATTACACAACGAGCACTTAGTTAGTTGTCTGATGTTACCGAGTACTGACTCCATTTTAGCTGTTAGAAAGAGTTGAAAAGCGGAGATACGACGAACACACAGATCAGTTTTCGATTTCTCGTATCGGAGTAAACAAAACACTTCGGTTGCTTGATTGATATGCTGTCGGCGAAAGCTAATCCGGAGCCGTTCTGGTTGACCTCTTTTGTCTGGTGACCATTTGGAAACACGGTATAGTTTTTTGAGCCGCCTTCCACGCGTTCTTCCAAAATGGCCGCCACAAATCAAGAGGGGGTGGTCCAACCTCGTCCCCAGGGTCTTCTCGGTCAGATCCAAGATGGCGGCTACTCCGAGAGAAGACCCGAGGTATGCTGTGCGACAGAATCTGCTTCTAACCACGAAAAGTAACCACCAACTGCGCATGCTCATATGAATGGCAGCGTCCTATATTCGTGCCTGCACGAAGTACATACCTACGTGTACCCAAGATGGCGGAGCACTTGATGCAGCTCAGCGAGGAGATAGCCTTCTTTGCAGCCGCTCTTACTCTTAGTGTTGGTCCCTTCCCAGCGGCTGCAAAGGAGGCTAGGAGGTATACTGATATTCCCACTACTTGTACATGTACTTTATGGTTTTTTTAAAATAATATTTGTTAGCATTTTTACTAGAACATTTATCGAAGTTTAGATTATCAATTTAATTTCAGCCAGGCTGTTCCAAACCAGGATTCCTCTGAGTCTGACGGCAGATCAGAAAACGTAAGATATTTCTTCATAATAAAGCTGGAGGTTTATAGTCAATTCCAGCAATTCCCATCCTCTCCCCGGGCCAATCCCTGGGTATTAATCTTTTTATCCTTCAAATTCCCCACGGTGGGGACAAGCAAGTTGTTCAAATGCCCCACACTCCACACTAGAGCCAAAGAAGTAAAGAAAATGCCCATCCTCGGGCACATCCATAATCCCATATGATCCCCATTATTGCTGGAATTGATTGCATTTGATATTTTTGAATCAGAACATTGCAAATGTCCCCCCCCCCCCCCTCCCCCCCTCCCCAAATGGGGCATTGGAACGAGTGCAAATCTATTATAAAATTAGCAATTTTGACTCTCATGACCAATTCCCCATCCGCCCCCCCCCCCCCCCCCCCCCCAAAAAAAAAAACAACTTTATTTTTGCTGTTAAATGTCCCACCATAAGGGCTAGGTTGTTCGAAGCAAGGTTAACTTTAATCCTAGGTTAACGCTAAATCTGTAATATTATTGTAATCTGTACAGTTTAATCCTGTGTTAGCGATTTAACTCCAGGTTTAACCTTGCTTTGAACAACCAGGCCCAGGAAAACAACAACAACAACAACTTTTTATTATCTACTCGTACAAAGATGTACATTGGACTAAATATTGCTAATAACAATCAAGTAAAAAATAGTTGTGATAATATCATACTAGCAACTTCAAGGACATTATACTTTGGCTATTGGCTGATTGTGTTAGATTGTATGCAAAACCAGTCATATATGAGCTTTGCTGCAATTCTTGAGATTCTACTTGGGGGATTTATGGTGAGTCATAAGAAATAAATTGTTATCTGTTATATGGTGTGCACTTACATGTAGATTCAACGGTTGCTCTAAAGAGCTCATAAATTATTTTCTTATCTCTGCATATGTTGAGCAGTTTGATATAAAGTGCAATTCATCTTCTACTTCCTTAAAACAAGTGAGGCAGATTCTGTCTCCAGATTTTACATAAGGCCTGGCATATCTGCCTTTTTCACTCGTGGATGCATGCATGTGCAGAACCAGTTATTGGGTTTAGGTGGATGCAAGATAATTTATTCATTTTTATTTTCTGTGGATCGACCAAATTTGGTCATGCTGGAAAAGATGTATTGACGGTGCCCTTCTAAAACCAGACACTTCAAACCTGGACAGACATGGTAGTGGGTCCCTATCATGCACCTAGTGGTGATGATGTAACGATGGTGACATCGGTCAAATGATTTTAAGTACATGCCTATATCTCCCTCATTTCCAATGCCAGACAGTTCAAACTTGGACAGGCATGGTATTGGGTTCCCACAAATCACTTAGTGGCGACCACATAATGATGACGTCATCGGTCACGTGATTTTAAGTACATGCCCATATCTGCCCACTTTAGAATATCCATTCTAAAGTGTGAGCCCATTTCTCTACAAAGTTTATATAGTCAGCTTTGAGTGCAGTTTTGCTAAGCTCCTCTCTGGCTAATTTCAGGTTCCCACTAGTACTGAAGGTTAATCCAAGAAATAAAATGTATACTTTATTCATTTTCTTGCTGCCATAATTATTAAAATCCATTACCTTAGACTCCCCAGGACAGGGGGGAGATCGGCATTAGACATAGACATTACACAATTAACATATTTTAAGAGTCATTCGGCATTATAGTCATAGAACAGTTAGATTTTTTGCTAGCCTGTCACTAGTCAGATATCAAGACTGGTTTCCTCCTCTCAAATATATGTATCTATAATATTTATGGTATAAAATAATAGACTAAATAGGTAGAATTTTCTGTGTGTATCTGTGTGTGTTTTTTATTTCTCCGACCTACATGTAGTAATTTAATTCAGCCATGTAAACTGGCTCCCTGGCATTTTTAGCTTTCTAGTTATTTCAGGGTGCCAGTACCCTTTAAATATTCCAAAAAATTTTTTTTCTAAATACTATATATGTAAGTAATAGGGTAAATAAAGTTGTTGTTGTTGTTGTTAAAATCCAGTGTAATGTCAAAGGTAATTTATTTTCACATTTCTAATTGAGCATCCCCAGGGATGCAAATTACAACTACAATACCTTATTACAGTTTTCCAGCGAGAGTGCATCATTGCAGAATTCCCGCACTAAGAAAATAGATGGCCCTTTGAAAAATGGCAAAAGCCAATATGTTTTTTTATTAAATTGCTCCCACTCACCTACATTGTACTACAAGGAGAACTTTTTTCTTATGTGGAAATGATTCTTTGCAACTCAATATTTTCAAGTAAAAACATTATTTCTCGATATATTGAAGTTACATCTCAGCTTTTTCTTTCCGAGGAAGTCTGGCACTATCCAGGCTCGTTTAGCCTGCTTACAGGCTCTCAGGGTTTTTCGGAAATGTTAGTTTTCGGGTCGGGTTTGGGTTACCTGTGGGCCGAGCGAGGCCTTGAAGGCAGTGAAAGGATCATAAGACTGAAAGCCCTTCTATGTGAAGAGGTCTTGATTACACCAACTGGTAAATGTAACCATATTATTATACTAATAAATTATTGTAGCTCCTTTTGATCTATTTGCCTCAAATAAGAATCTGGGTTAAAGCCTAATATCTATAACTTTAATATTTGCAGGAAATTGACGTCATTGATGCAGGATGATCATGACTTCGACATCACATCAAAGTGAAAAATATCCAAGGAAAAGATAGGTGATTGACATATCCAATTTATAAATCTGGTGAAAATGTTCTGCATGGTTCATTTATGCAAGCCATGTATTGTGCTGCTACAGTGTATGACAGAGTCATCGATTGAATGACTGTATAGATAATTAAAATGGAAATGTTGCTGCAGGTTCTTCTTTCTAAATCGAACAGTCAAACATTATTTGTCACTTCACTCGGTTTTCCTTGTTCATTTCGGGGAATTTATCACTTAACCCCTGACATATTCCTCTCCTTCTTTCCTAGTACTACTTACTAGTATTACTCCTAGTTCTACTTACTCTATATATATACAGAGAAGTAATTTAAATAGAACAATAGTCATGAAAAAATGGCATGTGCATGGAGTGGAACTTGATCCTTCAGTCACTTGGTTACTAGTCCTGTGTCCTGGCAAAGAATGCTTCCTAATCATTTATGTAAAGAGATAATTATTAACTGCTTATTAACTGAGTGCAAGGTCTGTATGGAAAAATATCAGACCAAGGTATTTTCTGTACAGACCGTAACGTTAGACGTGGTCTCTACAGAAAAGACCAAGGTCTGATATTACTCTGCACAGACCGAGCAAGCAAGGTTAATAAGTGGTTTATTATATGACTCATTTACTTGTATTATTGATGATGTTGGTCACTTCCGGTTACCAGTATTTCCATTTTCGGAATTAGGAGCGCGCATGCACACATGCACCTTTTTCATTTTAGTTATCCGAAATGAAAGAGAAGAATGAAACAAAAGATTGTCGACTTTGATGGCTGTTATTTTGTTATTTCTGAAGTCAAGAATTAATACAGCTTCACTGAGGCTGTGTAGACACAGCCTCAGTCCACCTCTTCCATTCGAAGAGTATTGTGCTTCATTCTCCCACAGAGCCTTGGGGTTGTCTTTTCGTTTGCGTGGTATTCTGTAGTTGCTCCAGACTAATTCACTGACTTCACCAACTCTTTGTCCTGACTTTCGTGTTGCTCTTTATTTTTACTATATTGGCAAAACTTTTGTCGCTTTACTTCCGATCAGGGTAATAAAACTCATTCCGACAATGTTCGTCATCACTTATTCGTTCATGCCGAGAACTTATCTTTTGTTTTAGGTAGCTCAGAACTCTGTTTTTGTATCTTTTAACAGTCGGTTTTATTTGCCATGCTTTATTTTTGTGGATTAATGCTCGCTGTAGCTCATTTGAATTTTGTGCCGTCGAAAAGATGTGATTTTGATGAGAAAAAGTAGGGGTTCTAAATTTGACCTGCGAGGAATGCCACAGAGAGTATTAGTGGTAGTACAGTGAACACCATTCATATCAACAAATAAGTCTTAAACCATTCATGAGCACCTCCCCGTATCCACTTTCCAATACAAACGTACTATGATCTAAAGAGCACTACATTGGTACCTCTAAAATTGTACCATTATTATTTCTTACTTTTTAATCTCAGAACTCCCAAATGCAAAGTGGTCGGCCATTGAAGAATCGTTTGGAATGTCAAAGTTTGACATATGGGTTCGATTCCCATAAGGTTCATAAAGGCCTACTGACTTTCCTTTGGGAGACAAGCTGCGCTTAATTCCCACAAGGCAATCCATGAAGATGAACGTCTTACTGTTCGATATCAAACAAAATAGGAAATGACCACCAAAAACTCTTCCCTTTTAATCACGGGACATACATGTAGCACTATAATACCACAAGGCAATCTATGAATGATGAGCGTGTTACTGTACTCGATATTAAGAAAAACAGAAAATAACCAACAAAAACTGTTCCCTTTTAACCAGGGGCCATAGCACTGTAATACCACAAGGCAATCTATGAATGATGAACGTGTTCCTATACTCGATATTAACGAAAACAGAAAGTAACCACCAAAAACTGTTCCCTTTTAACCACGGGTCAAAGCACTGTAATACCACAAGGCAATCTATGAATGATGAGCGTGTTGCTATACTCGATATTAAGAGAAACAGAAGGTAACCACCAAAAACTGTTCCCTTTTAACCACGGGCCATAGCACTGTAATACCACAAGGCAATCTATGAATGATGAGCGTGTTGCTATACTCGATATTAAGGAAAACAGAAAGTAACCACCAAAAACTGTTCCCTTTTAACCAGGGGCCATTAAGCACTGTAATACCACAAGGCAATCTATGAATGATGAACGTGTTGCTATACTCGATATTAACGAAAACAGAAAGTAACCACCAAAAACTGTTCCCTTTTAACCACGGGTCAAAGCACTGTAATACCACAAGGCAATGTATGAATAATGAGCGTGTTGCTATACTCGATATTAAGGAAAACAGAAAGTAACCACCAAAAACTGTTCCCTTTTAACCACGGGCCATAGCACTGTAATACCACAAGGAAATATAATTATGAATGATGAGCGTGTTGCTATACTCGATATTAAGGAAAACAGAAAGTAACCACCAAAAACTGTTCCCTTTTAACCACGAGCCATAGCACTGTAATACCACAAGGCAATCTATGAATGATGAGCGTGTTGCTATACTCGATATTAAGGAAAACAGAAAGTAACCACCAAAAACTGTTGTCTTTTAACCACAGTTCATAGCACTGTAATACCACAAGGCAATCTATGAATGATGAGCGTATTACTATATTCGATATTAACGAAAACAGAAAGTAACCACCAAAAACTGTTCCCTTTTAACCACGGGCCATAGCACTGTAATACCACAAGGCAATCTATGAATGATGAGCGTGTTGCTATACTCGATATTAACGAAAACAGAAAGTAACCACCAAAAACTGTTCCCTTTTAACCACGGGTCAAAGCACTGTAATACCACAAGGCAATCTATGAATGATGAGCGTGTTGCTATACTCGATATTAAGAGAACCAGAAAGTAACCACTCAAGCATATTAAGGCCTGACTCGCCTGTTAATTTGACATATTTTTATTTAAAGGGAGGCTTCCATCCAATCTTTGTGAAACCCGGTAGGCTGTTTGTTATCGGTATTTGTAACAATATGAACTACTTGTATCTTACAAAGTGGTGTCACGTGACTTGAAAACGACCGTTAATGGTTGAAACCTTGGGACAAAAACGGGGTACGTAAAGTGAACTTCAATGAATCTTTTTTCTTCATTCTTCTATGACTCATAATAAGGGCTTGAACGATGCGCCTTTTAATCATGTCCAGATCATAACGGAAGTAATTGATTAAAGGAAACAGGTCACGTGACATAGTAAAAAGTTAAATATCTTATAATATAAGTGATCGATACCATCTTAAAATCGCAAATGCAATGCAATTGTCATTTTAAGCAGTGTGAAGCAAAACAAAGTCAAATATTCCTGTGTAAACCTCCCCCATTTCAAAGAACTCGTTTTATGACGTCACCAACTGGGGAATGTCACGTGACACTAAAGGAGACTTCCATCTGATTAAGAAAGTCAAATATTAAGTATTTTTATATTTTGGACAACTTACATATAAATATATCGACAGAGAATTGAAGATCTTTAAAATCTCTGCTGGGGGTCTGTTAAGGACGAAAATCCAGGCCTTAAGTTACTTGAGCACCAAAAACTGTTCCCTTTTAACCACGGGCCATAGCACTGTAATACCACAAGGCAATCTATGAATGATGAGCGTGTTGCTATACTCGATATTAAGGAAAACAGAAAGTAACCACCAAAAACTGTTCTCTCTTAACCACGGGCCATAGCACTGTAATATCACAAGGAAATATATGAATGATGAGCGTGTTGCTATACTCGATATTAAGGAAAACAGAAAGTAACCACCAAAAACTGTTCCCTTTTAACCACGGGCCATAGCACTGTAGTACCACAAGGAAATATATGAATGATGAGCGTGTTGCTATACTCGATATAATTAAGGAAAACAGAAAGTAACCACCAAAAACTGTTGTCTTTTAACCACGGGTCATTGCACTGTAATACCACAAGGCAATCTATGAATGATGAGCGTGTTGCTATACTCGATATTAAGGAAAACAGAAAGTAACCACCAAAAACTGTTCTCTCTTAACCACGGGCCATAGCACTGTAATATCACAAGGAAATATATGAATGATGAGCGTGTTGCTATACTCGATATTAAGGAAAACAGAAAGTAACCACCAAAAACTGTTCCCTTTTAACCACGGGCCATAGCACTGTAATACCACAAGGAAATATATGAATGATGAGCGTGTTGCTATATATACTCGATATAATTAAGGAAAACAGAAAGTAACCACCAAAAACTGTTGTCTTTTAACCACGGGTCATTGCACTGTAATACCACAAGGCAATCTATGAATGATGAGCGTATTACTATATTCGATATTAACGAAAACAGAAAGTAACCACCAAAAACTGTTCCCTTTTAACCACGGGCCATATCACTGTAATACCACAAGGAAATCTATGAATGACGAGCGTGTTGCTATACCAAAAACTGTTCCCTTTTAACCACGGGTCATAGCACTGTAATACCATGCACAAGGCAATCTATGAATGATGAGCGTGTTGCTATACTTGATATTAAGAGAAACAGAAAGTAACCACCCAAAACTGTTCCCTTTTAACCACGGGCCATAGCACTGTAATACCACAAGGCAATCTATGAATGATGAGCGTGTTGCTATACTCGATATTAAGGAAAACAGAAAGTAACCACCAAAAACTGTTCCCTTTTAACCAGGGGCTATAGCACTGTAATACCACAAGGCAATCTATGAATGATGAACGTGTTACTATACTCGATACTGATTAACGACAACAGAAAGTAACCACCAAAAACTGTTCCCTTTTAACCACGGGTCATAGCACTGTATTACCACAAGGCATCTATGAATGATGAGCGTGTTACTATACTCGATATTAGGGAAAACAGAAAGTAACCACCAAAAACTGTTTTCCTTTAACCACGGGCTATAGCACTGTAATACCACAAGGCAATCTATGAATGATGAGCGTGTTGCTATATTCGATATTAAGGAAAACAGAAAGTAACCACCAAAAACTGTTCCCTTTTAACCACGGGTCATAGCACTGTAATACCATAAGGCATCTATGAATGATGAGCGTGTTACTATACTCGATATTAGGGAAAACAGAAAGTAACCACCAAACACTGTTCCCTTTTAACCACGGGCCATAGCACTGTAATACCACAAGAAAATCTATGAATGATGAGCGTGTTGCAATACTCGATATTAAGGAAAACAGAAAGTAACCACCAAAAACTGTTCCCTTTTAACCACGGGCCATAGCACTGTAATACCACAAGGAAATCTATGAATGATGAGCGTGTTGCTATACTCGATATTAAGAGAAACAGAAAGTAACCACAAAGAGATAGCCTTCTTTGCAGCCGCTCTTACTCTTAGTGTCGGTCCCTTCCCAGCGGCTGCAAAGGAGGCTAGGAGGTATACTGATATTCCCACTACTTGTACATGTACTTTATGGTTTTTTTTTGAATAATATTTGTTAGTATTTTTACTAGAACATTTATCGAAGTTTAGATTATCAATTTAATTTCAGCCAGGCTCAGTTCCAAACCAGGATTCCTCTGTGTCTGACGGCAGGTCAGAAAACGTAAGATATTTCTTCATAATAAAGCTGGAGGTTTATAGTCAATTCCAGCAATTCCCATCCTCTCCCCGGGCCAATCCCTGGGTATTAATCTTTTTATCCTTCAAATTCCCCACGGTGGGGACAAGCAAGTTGTTCAAATGCCCCACACTCCACACTAGAGCCAATGAAGTAAAGAAAATGCCCCATCCTCGTGCACATCCATAATCCCATATGATCCCCATTATTGCTGGAATTGATTGCATTTGACATTTTTGAATCAGAACATTGCAAATGCCCCCCCCCCCCCCCTCCCCAAATGGGTCATTGGAACGAGTGCAAATCTATTATAAAATTAGCAATTTTGACTCTCATGACCAATTCCCCATTCCCCCCCCCCCAAAAAAAAATCTTTATTTTTGCTGTAAAATGTCCCACCATCAGGGCTAGGTTGTTCGAAGCAAGGTTACCTTTAATCCTAGGTTAACGCTAAATCTGTAATATTTTTGTAATCTGTACAGTTTAATCCTGTGTTAGCAATTTAACCCCGTGTTTAACCTTGCTTTGAACAACCAGGCCCAGGAAAACAACAACAACAACAACTTTTTATTAGCTCCTCGTACAAAGATGTACATTGGACTAAATATTGCTGATAACAATCAAGTAAAAGATAGTTGTGATAATATCATACTAGCAACTTCAAGGCATTATACTTTGGCTATTGGCTGATTGTGTTAGATTGTCATATATGAGCTTTGCTGCAATTCTTGAGATTCTACTTGGGGGATTTATGGTCATAAGAAATCAATTGTTATCTGTTATATGGTGTGCACTTAGATTCAACGGTTGCTCTAAAGAGCTCATAAATTATTTTCTTATGTCTGCATATGTTGAGCAGTTTGATATAAAGTGCAATTCATCTTCTACTTCCTTAAAACAAGTGAGGCAGATTCTGTCTCCAGGTTTTACATAAGGCCTGGCATATCTGCCTTTTTCACTCGTGGATGCATGCATGTGCAGAACCAGTTATTGGGTTTAGGTGGATGCAAGATAATTTATTCATTGTTTTTTTCTGTGGATCGACGACTCGCGAAATGACGTCTGATTTTCCAAAGATATATTGACAGACTGTTATGGTATGCATCCAAATTTGGTCATGCTGGAAAAGATGTATTGACGGTGCCCTTCTAAAGCCAGACACTTCAAACCTGGACAGACATGGTAGTGGGTCCCTATCATGCACCTAGTGGTGATGATGTAACGATGGTGACATCGGTCACATGATTTTAAGTACATGCCTATATCTCCCTCTTTTCCAATGCCAGACAGTTCAAACTTGGACAGGCATGGTATTGGGTTCCCACAGATCACTTAGTGGCGACCACATAATGATGACGTCATCGGTCACGTGATTTTAAGTACATGCCCATATCTGCCCACTTTAGAATATCCATTCTAAAGTGTGAGCCCATTTCTCTACAAAGTTTATATAGTCAGCTTTGAGTGCAGTTTTGCTAAGCTCCTCTCTGGCTAATTTCAGGTTCCCACTAGTACTGAAAGTTAATCCAAGAAATAAAATGTATACTTTATTCATTTTCTTGCTGCCATAATTATTAAAATCCATTACCTTAGACTCACCAGGACAGGGGGGAGATGGGCATTAGACATAGACATTGCACAATTAACATATTTTAAGAGTCATTCGGCATTATAGTCATAGAACATAGAACAGTTAGATTTTTTGCTAGCCTGTCACTAGTCAGATATCAAGACTGGTTTCCTCCTCCCAAATATATGTATCTATAATATTTATGGTATAAAATAATAGACTAAGTAGGTAGAATTTTCTGTGTGTATCTGTGTGTTTTTTATTTCTCCAACCTAGTAATTTAATTCAGCCGTGTAAACTGGCTCCCTGGCATTTTTAGCTTTCTAGTTATTTCAGGGTGCCAGTACCCTTTAAATATTCCAATTTCTTTTTTTCTCTAAATACTATATGTAAGTAATAGGGTAAATAAAGTTGTTGTTGTTGTTGTTGTTAAAATCCAGTGTAATGTCAAAGGTAATTTATTTTCACATTTCTAATTGAGCATCCCCAGGGATGCAAATTACAACTACAATACCTTATTACAGTTTTCCAGCCAGAGTGCATCATTGCAGAATTCCCGCACTAAGAAATTAGATGGCCCTTTGAAAAATGGCAAAAGCCAAAATGTTTTTTTATTAAATTGCTCCCACTCACCTACATTGTACTACAAGGAGAACTTTTTTCTTATGTGGAAATGATTCTTTGCAACTCAATATTTTCAATTAAAAACATTATTTCTCGATATATTGAAGTTACATCTCAGCTTTTTCTTTCCGAGGAAGTCTGGCACTATCCAGGCTCGTTTAGCCTGCTTACAGGCTCTCAGGGTTTTTCGGAAATGTTAGTTTTCGGGTTGGGTTTGGGTTACCTGTGGGCCGAGCGAGGCCTTGAAGGCAGTGAAAGGATCATAAGACTGAAAGCCCTTCTATGTGAAGAGGTCTTGATTACACCAACTGGTAAATGTAACCATATTATTATACTAATAAATTATTGTAGCTCCTTTTAATCTATTTGCCTCAAATAAGAATCTGGGTTAAAGCCTAATATCTATAACTTTAATATTTGCAGGAAATTGACGTCATTGATGCAGGATGATCATGACTTCGACATCACATCAAAGTGAAAAATATCCAAGGAAAAGATAGGTGATTGACAAATCCAATTTATAAATCTGGTGAAAATGTTCTGCATGGTTCATTTATGCAAGCCATGTATTGTGCTGCTACAGTGTATGACAGAGTCATCGATTGAATGACTGTATAGATAATTAAAATGGAAATGTTGCTGCAGGTTCTTCTTTCTAAATCGAACAGTCAAACATTATTTGTCACTTCACTCGGTTTTCCTTGTTCATTTCGGGGAATTTATCACTTAACCCCTGACATATTCCCCTCCTTCTTTCCTAGTACTACTTACTAGTATTACTCCTAGTTCTACTTACTCTATATATATACAGAGAAGTAATTTAGAACAATAGTCATGAAAAAATGGCATGTGTATGGAGTGGAACTTGATCCTTCAGTCACTTGGTTACTAGTCCTGTGTCCTGGCAAAGAATGCTTCCTAATCATTTATGTAAAGAGATAATTATTAACTGCTTATTAACTGAGTGCAAGGTCTGTATGGAAAAATATCAGACCAAGGTATTTTCTGTACAGACCGTAACGTTAGACGTGGTCTCTACAGAAAAGACCGAGGTCTGATATTACTCTGCACAGACCGAACAAGCAAGGTTAATAAGTGTTTTATTATATGACTCATTTACTTGTATTATTGATGATGTTGGTCACTTCCGGTTACCAGTATTTCCATTTTTGGAATTAGGAGCGCGCATGCGCACATGCACCTTTTTCATTTTAGTTATCCGAAATGAAAGAGAAGAATGAAACAAAAGATTGTCGACTTTGAAGGCTGTTATTTTGTTATTTCTGAAGTCAAGAATTAATACAGCTTCACTGAGGCTGTGTAGACACAGCCTCAGTCCACCTCTTCCATTCGAAGCGTATTGTGCTTCATTCTCCCACAGAGCCTCGGGGGTTGTCTTTTCGTTTGCGTGGTATTCTGTAGTTGCTCCAGACTAATTCACTGACTTCACCAACTCTTTGTCCTGACTTTCGTGTTGCTCTTTATTTTTACAATATTGGCAAAACGTTTTGTCGCTTTACTTCCGATCAGGGTAATAAAACTCACTCCGACAATGTTCGTCATCACTTATTCGTTCATGCCGAGAACTTATCTTTTGTTTTAGGTAGCTCAGAACTCTGTTTTTGTATCTTTTAACAGTTGGTTTTATTTGCCATGCTTTATTTTTGTGGTTTAATGCTCGCTGTAGCTCATTTGAATTTTGTGCCGTCGAAAAGATGTGATTTTGATGAGAAAAAGTAGGGGTTCTAAATTTGACCAGCGAGGAATGCCACAGAGAGTATTAGTGGTAGTACAGTGAACACCATTCATATCAACAAATAAGTCTTAAACCATTCATGAGCACCTCTCCGTATCCACTTTCCAATACAAACGTACAATGATCTAAAGAGCACTACATTGGTACCTCTAAAATTGTAGCATTATTATTTCTTACTTTTTAATCTCAGAACTTTGAATCAGACATATGTGATTTTGACACCACTATGGAAACAATTCAAAATTAAAACCAAATATGTTAACTTGGAGGCATGTTCAATGTAACGTCGGACTCAAGAGTAAGAAGGCTTTCATTTGACATCATTTTTGATTCGATCGGCTAAACTCTAAATTTCAGAGTTTTTAACTTGATGACGTCACAAATAATGATGGGCGTGGTCGAGTGACACGTTAGGCATATTTTTCATCTCGTCTCACTGTGATCTTTCATGAGACATTAAAGTCGTCCTTTTCTGATGAACTTTTCCAAAAAGTGAATTTTGCATCAAAACAGGTAAAAGTGCTGTTCTTTACTAACCTAACCATGCAATATATGGGACTTGAAGAGGTTAGGGTTAAGAATTCACAAAAGTCATCACAGCTAGACAAAACAGGTATCAGAAGAATGTCCACGATGAGACGTGATCAAAAATATCCATGGTTGGTCAATTAACCACGCCCATCACGTGTTATGACGTCAACAATATCAAATAACCCCATTTTCAGATTCATCCGATCATGACAAGATTGATGTCACATGAAAGCCCATTCATACACCAATCTAACGTCGTTTACTATTTTTCGATATCACCAAGATATTGGAAGATATGAGTCTTTGAATCAGACAAGTATGATTTTGACACCACTATGGAAACAATTCAAAATTGAAACCAAATATGTTAACTTGGAGGCATGTTCAATGTAACGTTGTACTCAAGAGTAAGAAGGCTTTCATTTGACATCATTTTCGATTCGATTGGCTAAACTCTAAATTTCAGAGTTTTTAACTTGATGACGTCACAAATAATGATGGGCGTGGTCGAGAGACACGTTAGACATATTTTTCAACTCGTCTCACTGAGATCTTTCATGAGACATTAAAGTCGTCCTTTTCTGATGAACTTTTGAAAAAAGTGACTTTTGCATCAAAACAGGTAAAAGTGCTGTTCTTTACTAACAATGTAATATATGGGAATTGAAGCTGAGATTAGGGTTAGGGTTAAGAATTTACAAAAAGTCATCACAGCTAGACAAAACAGGTATCAGAAGAATGTCCACGATGAGACGTGATCAAAAATGACCATGGTTGGTCAATTAACCACGTCCATCACGTGTTATGACGTCAATATGACGTCCTGTATGATGCAAGCGCAATGGAAGACAAGAAGGAAGCCTCCTATAAAGAGTTCAATTCTGGCATTGCTTACCTCAAGGGCAAACACTTCCCTTACTTCCTGTATGGAACTGTGTCATGGGAGCGGGAGCGCAAGTGCCATCTGGGAGAGATCCCTTCAAGCTTTCTGAAAGAAAATCAAATCCACAGATGCCTAGACTGTATTTCAGGAGATCAACAAGAGTGTGGTCATGGTTGTTGCCAGGAAAAGGCACTTGAGTTTTCTCTAAGAAGTGGGCTGATAGTTGAAGATAGCACTAACGGTCTGCACCTCTCCCTTGAACATTCGTTGCCAACAAAAGCATCAGTAGCAAAGTGTGCTGCAATCAAACGTCAAGGTACAGGCCTTCATGTTCCTCCTTCTAGTCAAAGGACACCAACAAAGAGGAGACATACTGGAGACATACATGCCTTTAAGTTAGAAAGGTTGAAATCCACATCCACTGCGTTTGATTGCCCTCGCCCGTCAAGTTCTGGCTCAGACAAATGCAATAACACTTCCGAATCCGTAACCAAATGTTCGCAGCTACCCCACTCGGACAAAGGCCCAAAACGACCACCACCTTCAATCTTAGATCCTTTATCGCCTCCCCACGCGCGGTCTGGGACCTTTTCGTCCATGGCAACAGCAGGTTCTTCAAAGAAACCTGGTAATTCCAGTAAAGCTCAAGATTTACCAATGTCAGAACTTAAGGAAAGGGTTCTAACTGAAATCGCAAGGTTGTCATCAGAAAATAACAAATTCACTAATTACCTTAAAAAGGTAGTTGATCTAATTAACAGCACAGTGGAAGGTGACGACGAAAACGAACATTTAAAGAGCAATTTACTATACATCTTGAACGTAATTGGTAAACATTCAAGTAAATCAACTTTGTCTGAGGTACGAACGTGCTACGCACTAATATCCAAAGTTGGTTACGTTATGCAACGCCAAGGCTTTTCCTCACAGTTTATGATGGTCAGCCATTTTCTGCAGAAGAGCTCGACGATGCTGCTGACAACCTATGGCTGAAACAACTGATAGAAGTCGTAGGCAATATTGCTTATCCACTAGAAGCTCTTCGTTCTTTGAATGGCGACTAC